>CAIGRH010256907.1:0-10015 GCA_903798295.1 Fraxinus nigra | reverse complement strand
CATCATCATCATCATCATCATCTCCCTATAATACATATGTTTCTCTCACTAAAACATTTCCTTTTCTCTCTCTAGAGAAACAATGGCATTGCTACAGTCTTTTGCAATCTCTTCTCCAATCTCTCACTATTCCCACCAACCCTACTCTCCTCCAGGTTGCCCCTTCTACTCATTTATCCCTTTTCTTTGTTATACAAATGCATTGTCTCCTTGTAATTTTCTTGTTTTAATATCATATGATTGAATGAAAAAGACATGCTTGTCTGAAATTTGCTGAAGATAAGTAATTAACGTTATAATTTTCTGAGACCATTTTTTTTAAAATCCTTTTGAGAAGTTTATGATAATTAATATTTTAACTACCAAAATAATGGAGTTAATTGAATTTTGTGCTATGAGTACCCTGTTCTCCACCCTCCCCCAACCCCCCAAAACCGTTCTAGCAAGTTTCACTTAAATTTTTCAGATCTTTTGAAAAAGTAGTGCTGGTTTTGGATTGTATAGACCCTAGAACTTCAGCTCGGAAACACGAAAAGTGCTGTACGTGCTTTTTGAAAAGATTAGGCTCGAAATTATTGGAAGAATTTCCTATGTTGTAAGAACAAGTTCTTAACTGCTAACGATGTTCCAAATGTTGGTGTTGGTGTTGATGTTTATCAGCGTTAAGTTAGACATTTATACGTGTATCATTTCTTCGTAATATTCTTATCGTATAAATGGTTTATTAGGGCGTCGAATTGGTGCGAGAGCGGTGTGAAAAAAAATAACTCGTATTTTCTTTCTCCAATATTGTGTAAAAACTTGACGTGTCAAGTGGGATTACCTCACATTAAGGGTGAACCGCTATGTTTTGCTTGTTTTCTAAATATTATTGCTCTCGAATCTGATTTGTATTGTGTAGGCTTGGCATTTGGAGGCGTTCACCCTAGCGTTCGCTCATCGTTCAATGGCCAATCTTTATGCCTATTGCGTTCGAGTTTGCCAAGACAAACTCGAGCTCGAAGAAAGCCTAGACTGAGTATAATGATGATAAAACCAGCAATTCAGTTCATTCAAGGAACTGATGAACAGACGATCCCAGATGTGAGGCTCACGAAATCAAGGGATGGTACTAATGGTATGGCGATATTCAGGTTCGAGCAACCCTCGGTTTTTGACTCATCTAGTGAAGTAGGTGATATTACTGGATTCTACATGATTGATGAGGAAGGAGTTCTTCAGTCTGTTGATGTTAATGCAAAGTTCGTGAATGGGAAACCTGCAGGAATAGAGGCCAAATACATCATGCGAACTCCACGAGACTGGGATCGGTTCATGAGATTTATGGAACGTTACGCGAACCAGAATGGCTTATCTTTCGTCAAGAAATGAGGCAATTTCATATCTTCTTAGTACTACTACTACATTTTTGGGTCAATGGTTTTAAGTTTTCTGATGCAATTCATGCTGCTGTAATTAGGTGAAATGCAAGTGTAAACTTGAGAAATTGTGAGTCAAGTCAAATCTAACCTGATATATTATATCGGTATATGAAGAATCTGGAAGGGGTAAATCTCCCGAGGTAGCACGGCCGATAAAAAATCGTTGAATTCAATTGTCTATTTATAATCTTTTGAGGTTAATTTACATAAACAAAATTATTTTTGAGATTCAATCAGATCATCAAGCTCACAATCTAAACAGAAGAAGATAATTAAGGAGAAAGAAAAATAGATGAAAAACTGAGGTTGTCAGTCAAATAAGTAAAAATAACATGGCAAGTACAATAAAGGCGAATAACGACATCAAACAAAGGTAAGTAACAAAATCGCTTTCCTTCTTTTTGCTTACTAGTTGAAAGCCACGGTCCATTTTCACATCTTTCAGAGACAAACTCACACCGGGATCTCCCATTTTTACATCGCTGCCTATCAAGATCGAGTTGTTAATACCCATTGTATCGTTGTTTATATAAATGTTTATGCTGCAACAACCTTGTGGCGATTCACCGGAGCAGCCACCACGCCGAGTGATCATAGTCGCCCCAACATTCGTCCCTCCCAATTTGACATTTTCGAAGGATCCACGGCTGATTTGTGGTGGCATTGGGCGGTTGATGGATTTTGATAAACGAAATCTATGAGCTTCTCTCATGTGGTTTCAGTGGGAGAAGTTTTTCATGACTGGTCTTTCTCTTCCCCTATTGGGAGGGTAATTCCTTTATAGAATGAGCTGCAATTACTTTTCTCCAGCTACAAGGAAAGCCAATGTTCCTTTGGAATGACTTAATAATCACTCAATCAACCTTATTGATGTCTCTCCCCCCACGTTCACTAAACTAGTTGCATTAGCATGTAGTAATGAATGAAACGGATGGCGACAAAAGATTCATGTAATCGACTCAAAATTTTGGGAACCCTTTCTCATTTCATTCTCTTATATGTATGCATTTAGTGAAAAACACGAGCCAATGGATCGAAGAAGGGCCACAAATGAGCATGGTAGAAAACAATCATTTAAAGAAAAACATCATTTCATTTGAATTACACAGTGGCTCAAAACTATCCAAAAATAATCATCAGCCTATTTTCTAGAATAAGTTGCGAATATTGGAATCGCTGAAGAAGAATCCCTCGTATCTTTATACTTCTAAGTACGTCTCTTGAAAATGGACAATCTCAAACTTGTTTAAACAGCTGAATTTATTAGCTTTTATGGACTACAATGTCGGTTGATTTTTCGATTCTTCATCAGAAAAGATACAAGGTAGCAAGCAATTTCACAGCTGAAGGAAATGAAGGCAACACATACCGATTCCAAAGGTTTGAGAAGGATAGCTGAAGTTTGCAAATTAAAGAATTGACGAACATCAAGACCATGACTAGGGGGTTACTTTTTCACTAACTGTAGAACCATACTGTGGACCACCTTTACGATATTGTATAAGAACTCGACTGGATATCCCTTCAGTTTATGTGGTGCAATCCCAAGATCCTCAAATTTTAAATCTGCATAACCAGAAAAAAATCGGTTGGAATGTATAATAGTGAAATTTGTATAGGAAAATCAGAGGGGTGTTATAGGTTAGTAAAACCAATCGAGGAGCAAACATAATTCTTAAATCTGACACACCATTTTCTGACACCAGAGTATCAGTGGCAAGGGCTTCAATCAGATCCAGATTGAAGATGGTAGGAGTAGGCATTGGAACGGGAACTTTCTTAAGCAATATTTCTCGAGGCATTGCAATAGCCTGAAACCAGACATGTAAACAAGAAATCGTCAGATAACTCAACAATCATACAGGGAAACCTGCAAGGATGCACCAGGTAAGCCTTATTCTTTCGTCATCTCATAAATACAACACAATAGACATTTCAAGAAACAGACTTGTATGAAATATTGGGGGAAAAACTCAAAAGTTCTCATTTAGCCACCATTCGATTTTGCTGAAATAGGATTTTTAGTAGATTTTGATAAGAGATGATAATGTGTGGTTGAAAAGTGAATAGAAATTATAGGTCTATGAAATGTGGTTAAAATTAATTGTTTAACTTCGACTTAGATGGTTATCAACTTTTTTAGCTAAACCAAACAGGGGCATGATATTTTTAATATTTCTTTAGGTCCCATTGCCTTTACCAAACAACTTTACCCATTTTCTCAATGAATGAATGAATGAATGAAACAGGCAAATTGATTTTCTCCCAAAAGTACCATGTGAATTCTTCAGGTAGATTGAACAGTAATTTGCAAAGCTTATCCAGAGTTCCATTATTTCTGATTGTGCAGGAAAAAAAAAAAGGGTCAAGGCAAATGTAGCTCTCCAAAGGGCTAAGCCTAGAGCATGAGCAGAAGCCACTAATATAATTTTATATGGAGATTGAACTTTGAAATGGAACTTTTCTTAGACTGAACCTGAAGCCACTAGCACTTATCGTGAAGTTAAACCTATGCTGCAGTTATTTAAGAACTCAATGATGTAATTTATTGGAGAATCCCCGTCGTTGATCCTGAACCAATTCATGTCTAAACTTTTACAAAATCAATGATTTCCTTTACAAAGGTTAACTAAATTTGGACCAAATTATTTACAAGCATTTCTCTTGGACACTTGTTACAGTCCATGTCTTCTTATATAAACTAACAGGATTGTCAATTAAGAAATTTGATAACTTGTGCACCATCAATCTGAGGCTGGTATATCACAAAACACTTGTGCCACATAAGAAAAAAGCAAACAAGATGCTAATAACACGAGCCAAAAATGAAAATAATACTTATAGGCAGTTCCAGATAAAGAGCTTAGCTAAAAACATATGAAGATATACTGCATAGGGATGCACTTGTAAATGAGCTTACCTTAGCAATGGGAAAGGGAATCTTCACATATCGAGGCCATTCACGGATCACGTCATACATAAGGTCTGCCTACACCACAATTCACATTCAACTCATGACTGCAACTTTAAAGGAAAACAATCAGAATGGCATATTTTGGGGAGATTCACCAACTCATGGACAGTGAAAATATCTGGTCCACCAAGTTCACAAACTTTTCCCATGCTGGTACCACCATCCTTTAAGGCAGTGACAATTGCAGAAGCAACATCAACAACATATACAGGCTGAATCCTGCAAGAGATAATCATCATTAACACAATCAACAGAGATAAAATAGTGTACCACATTGCGTGGAGTCCTACTTGGTAGATCCATCTCCTATAAGTGGGAGAAAGCTGTTTTTTTTGCAAAATGCGCCCATGGATTTAAAATTCGATCCTCTGTGCCAACCATCACAGCTGGTTTCATAACTGTGGCCTAGAGATTGATACAAGATGATAGAAAGATTAATCAGTCAATCACAAGATATTTAACACGTACCAAAAAAAAAAAAAATGAACGGCATCAAATCTATAACCATATACGATACCAAAAAGTTATACAAACAGTAAAACTTTTGGTCAACCACATCGACATGAATAATAAACAGTAAACAAAGACTGTACAATAAAAAAGAACTGTATCACCTTAAAGTTCATAAAAAATAGTTTGATTATGGAAGATTGAGGAGAGAACTGAGAAATAAATTAGAAGAATTGACATCCAAAACTTGAAAAGGCATCCAACAGAGACCAGATGTTTCTTTGTTCACTTGAAAGCCATTTTGCACTTTTAAAAGCCATTTGTGAGGCGTAAGCCTCAGTAAAACGTGGCATAAGCAACACAAATAGCTTTAAAAGTGCGGGTTTCAAGGCATTTTATGATAACCTCACATGAGGCTGGATTTGAGGCGTAAGCCTCAAATGGTGTTTTTAAACCATGCATAAGAGTTGACTGGAGATTGTGTTAAATTCAATTGTCCCCACAGCTTAGTATTTCATCTAATCTAAGTCAAAAAAAAAAAACCTAAATTGCCATCAGGCACAAACATAGAATTCATGATAAAGATTTATAAGCAACATCAATAGTTGCTCAATGACAAGGAAAGTGGGTCATACAACGCGCAAATAAAAAAGGATGATAATTTACCTCGGGCAGCTCTCCTAAAACAGCTTCTTCAGCAGCTGCTTTAGACTTGAGATATCTGGATGAAGATGATAGAGAAGCCCCCAAGCAAGAAACTTGAATAAATCTCACGATGCCACTGTGTTCTTTAGCAATCTGCACAAGTTTATAGCTATATAATCTCATACTCATCACTGTGAAGGAAAAAAAAGAAAGAGAGACTGGCTATAGATAATTTTAAAAAGTGGATGAAACAGATTGCTAATCGTAAGCATCTATTTCTCATTGGAAAACCGATGTCAAATAATAACAATAAAACATCATAAATGCCTTTCAGATAAAGATTCTCTCCCTCGGTTGAGCAGCCAACTAGGGCATAAATGTCACTTCCCCTTCCCTCAAATTCATTAAAATTTGTTTTCTGTTACATGGAAAGGTACATCAGTACATGTAAATCATAAGCATGGACACCCCAGTGAAAGAAGGTTCCTAACTGGACTCCTATTTTTACAGGCTTATAGTCCAATAAAAGTATAGTTATTAATGAACTGCTCCAAAGAGATGTGAACAGCATTGACCACAAGTCTAGAAGAAGTTTTCCACGCCAATTTAAATTTTGAAGCACAAGAGCACATATAAGTGTGTGCACATGTGAACAGACAAAGGGAGGAAATATCACTTTTGAAAATGATCTATCATTAGAAAACTGAGAAATACAAGTTATCCAATTCCAGGCGACCAATCAATCAAGTTAAGTGTAAACAAATTCACATAAAGTGCATAATTACCAGTAAAAAAGTTGAGGCAATTTCACCTAGGGAACGAACGACTTAAAATATTTAATAACAAGTTCTTTTGAGTCCCATGTGCCCCCTAGGCATCTGCTTTTCTTACGGAGCCCATCTTCTCAATGGGCTCATCTCTCTTGTAGGTTGTTCCTGATAACCCACACTCGTCCTTTTTCTTCTCTCTATCTTTAACTGGCCACTTTCTTCTGAAGCCCTTTACTCACAAGCAGTCACCTTTTCTTCTCAATTGCTGAGAGAAATGGTTAGTCATCTTTTATTGAAAAAATTCCCTAAGATCCTCACTTTGAGTCAATTATTCCTAAGACTGAAATTTGACAGGTAAATATTCCACATTGTGCCAAAGTGAGAAGAATGGTAAAATCACACATAAAGACCAATTTGACAGAGAGAAAAATGTAAAAGATAACACTAACATACCTAATAGTGATAGGAAAGTGCAATATCGCTCAAGAAAATATGACTTGTAACCAAGAAAATAAGAAAGAAAAGAATCGCTAGACACTAAGAAAATGGACACCGGTCAATGATCTGTGTCTTACAATTTCTTCACCTTATTAGGATCCCATTCTGTTTCTCACTTTTCACATTGCTTAGAATAATCAACATTACACAAGTGTGTCCAACAGTAAAATATAATGTCAGGAAAGTTGAAACTCATTACAAACTTTTTTATAGGATAAGTACGGGAGCATACCATTGCAAGCTGTTCAGCCATGTGATGATTGACTTCCTCGAAGCTATAATTTCTGGTCTCATATTCCCTTCCTGTTCGCAGGACAGTTCATAGATTCCAATGCAAGATTTTGCCTAGTGCCAAAAGGTAATGAGGAACATGTACCAGTACCAATAAGATTAATGACAACATTAGCCTTTGCCAACACTGCCTTGATAGAAATTTCATCTCTAGGGTCGTATTTCATTGGAACAATCTGCATATAGATAATTGTATAACTTATACCAAATCACATGCCTTCCAAATTGAGCAAAATCAAAACTTCAATTAAAAGCATAAAGTCTTCCAAAGAATTTACCTGACCCAAATCACCCATTAATTTGAGGTGCCGGTGAGAATCCTCAGATCCTCGGAAAGGAACTAATACTTGAGAAACCATTTTAGCTGCAGAGAAAGCAAGATAGTATATATGGATCATATCACAAGAATATTAAATTCTATAATAAAATTAGTCCTTTTGCACAATGTATTTAATCACAAAGCATTGAATGGGGTTGACAAGTAATGTACCAAGCTGCTGCACAAGATAACGCCCAAGAAATCCGGTAGCCCCAAACACTGTCGCAACAATTCCACTGCCAGACAAGCAAATTCCAATCTCACCTCAAAGCTTTTGAATCAAAAGTTATCTGGGATTACATTTATTTAAATAGTTAATAGCATAAGATGACAACACATTTCTAAAACAGTATTCTTATAAACTGAAACCCCAAAAAATGCTTAGATTGAGGAATTTAAAAATGCATAGTAATAATCTTATCACAGAAATTAAAAAAGTCTAACTAGAGTTCCAGTAAAATAAACATCACAGCTGCACAAACTCGACCTAATGATCCAAATGGAAAAAAAAAAAAAACAATGCAGTAACATTAAACTTAAAAGGTTAATTTACAACCAATAAAACAAAAAATTTAAGGCTTCTAAACTAAAAATAACCTAACAGACGATCTTCCACCAGTGCCCTTACGAACTAGATGTCCCACCCCTTCGGCGGTAAGCGTAGATTGGTACCTCGGATTCTCGACTCCATAATCTGAAACCCATAAAATTTCACTTTACATCATCGCTAACAAATAATCATCTTTTAATGGCGAGAAATCTATATCTCTAGAAATGCTGAGAAAACACATACACCGATCTGAAAGAGGGTAAATGGAAGAAATCGAAGATGATTGCTTGATGTATTGGTGTCCTGGTCTTCTCGAAACGGCCTGCATCGTGCTTTTCCAGCTGCAACTTCGACTCGCTGGACAAGGGGAAGAATTGATAAAACGAGTTTGCACTGTGCAGTTCTGAAAGTGCGATTTTGTTCGGACTTGATTGTACGAGGAAAATGAATTCAACTTTCACCCGTTTGTTTGATCGCAATGTGAAAATTGCAACCGAATTTCAAGATACAATTGCACTTTCATTGTTTCAATGGCAAGCGAATTCTTATGTGTGTGATGAATTTATTTTTTTTCCAAAAGTAACATGAAATTAGACATCATTTCCACGTTTCCCTATCGGACCCTCAAGGTTAATGCTAATTATATCAACAAAATAAACGGCGTCTATTTTTCTCGACAATTTCTATAGATAGCTATGAATTAATACACAATAAGAGACATTACATGATTATACATTGTACGAAAATGTAAGGAGTTGTTCTCTTTCTTGTTTTCAAATCGTTTTCTGTTTTTAATTTTTCAAAACAATAAAAATGTGTTCTCTTCCTTATTTTCGAAAATGCGTTTTTGAAACTGAAAAAAAATTTACACTAAAAACACAAAACAATGAAAACCACGTTTTGGGAATTTTGAGCCAAAACACGGGAAATGACCCTCTCTCTCTCTCTCTCTCTCTCTCTGCTATTCCATTTCCATTTCCATTTCCCTTTCCTATCTCACAAACCCACTATCCAAAGCTTCCACTGCCATTTTTGGAAGTGCGGATGAAGAAGAGGAGGATGTCGTACCAGCATGCCGGACACGCCGCTATCAAAGACAGCGGCGCAGCCGAGACCCATTTCAACGTGAAAATTGTTTCAAGCGAATTCGAGGGCCAGACACTCGTTAAACGACATTGTATGGTGTATGAGCTCTTGTCGGATGAACTCTAGTCTAGATTACATGCCCTGTCTATCACTGCCAAGACTCCCAAAGAAGCCGTCGTCAATATTAAGTAAAAAAAAATCGATGGAAACAATTCGGTGATATTTATTATCCTTTTTATTTCTGAGTTCTGAGTATGATAACTCTGAAAGAAAGTGAATTGGATTTGTTGGTTGTTTGGGATAACTTTTGGTTTAATTTGTTAACAAGTTTGAATCTTGGTATGTTTATCTTTGTTGGAAATGTGAAGCATCATTTTCTTTAGTAGGGTGTTCTTTATAGATTGATTATATATATAGATTTTGGTGGATAGGGATTTCTTAGTCTTAGAGCATTGAACTTAAGAATATAACATACAAGTGACTTACTAGTGCAGGCCAGTTGTGCAAAAGAAGATTTTTGTGTGATTAGCCTACTCAAGCGATTTGGGGATTAAGGCACATAAGCTGTTTGATTATTTTTCCTTCGGAGATATGACAATAAAGATCATACTAGGCCCGTTTTTCTATTTGAGTGTGACCGTTTTTGGGAGGATGACGAGCTGGTGATCCTCTTGTCCAAGGAGAAAAACAAACAAGTCCATTTGAGTTATAATGAAATGAACTCTGATGGATCTTTAATAATGGCAAGAAAAGATACTACTAAGTGGATGTTAAAGGTGATTACCCACTATGGATTCACTGAAGCTAATTTTGATTAGTGCACTGAGTTTTGGATCTATTTATGAGGGAGTGGAGATGGAAGGAAGTCACTGGATCTAATTTGCTTGTTGAGAGATGTTATCACCTAGAGAGATCTATTCTCTTAAGATCTTGCAAAAGCTAGTTGATGATTATTTGTCCTCTAATATGTTGGCTTCTATTTCAGATAATTTCATATATGGAATTTGTGGA
>CAIGRH010256903.1:0-11532 GCA_903798295.1 Fraxinus nigra | reverse complement strand
TGACTATAAAATAATATCTAGGCCGCGTTCCGTATGAATTAAAATCCAATTAAAATTGAAAATATGATCGTTATTGGATCTCACTCGTCTAATAAAACGACTAATTTTTCAATTTTAATCCCTACCGAATGGCCCCTAATGTTGCTATTTGGGAGATCAAAACCGGGTCTGTTACAAAAAGTCAAAGTCCCTTAATGGTTGAAAATTAAACTCTCACACACACACACTCAGTGAGAGCAAAGAAGGGGAGAAAAAGAGATCATTTTAATCCGATTATTTTAGGGTCTGAATGTTAATCATTGTTTTGAATTTTTCTTCATGCATTTTTGTAGTCTTGTTAAATTCATTCAAGAGATTAGTATATATTCTGAATTAATTTTGATTTGTAACCCCTTTTTATGTGTATTTTCGTGATGAACCCGTTATTGTTTGGAAGTTATCATCACGTGTATTTATTTTGTTCAACTCTTGGCTTGAATTAATTCAGATTCTTAATCAGAATTTAATCTTGAGTTGACCAATAATTGAATTGTGTGCACTAAGAACATGGCTTCATAGAGAGCAAGANATTTTAGGGTCTGAATGTTAATCAGATTGTTTTGAATTTTTCTTCATGTATTTTTTTAGTCTTGTTAAATTCATTCAAGAGATTAGTATATATTCTGAATTAATTTTGATTTGTAACCCCTTTTATGTGTATTTTCGTGATGAACCCGTTATTGTTTGGAAGTTATCATCACGTGTATTTATTTTGTTCAACTCTTGGCTTGAATTAATTCAGATTCTTAATCAGAATTTAATCTTGAGTTGACCAATAATTGAATTGTGTGCACTAAGAACATGGCTTCATAGAGAGCAAGACAAATTGTCAACACTTGTTTGTTTCTATATTCAAATATGAATAAAACTGTGAGTGCAGACAAATTTGAATCTTTACAGGATTTTAAATTTCTTTCACATGTGAATAAAAAATTGCTGTGTGTAGTCTGTGATAGCATCACTCATTCAAATATTTATATAATAAACATAGTCCCACCATTATTGACTCTAAAGTCTTAACCACATTCCATATCTTGATCTTTGTGAAAGTAGAATTTTAAAATTAAAGATAAATAAATCTCCAAATGTGTTCCTTATATGAGTTGCTATCAACTTTTAAAAGGGAAACAAGATGGTTATGTGACAATTTTTTTTGGAAATGTAAAACATATTAATTTTAAACGTTAGCATAGAATTGTAACTTAAGTTTAAGAGGGAATTGGAGTTTAATAATTTGATTGAAACAAATTAAAGTTAAAAGGGATTTATTAAGATTTTACCGAAGATTTTTTGACCGTCAACAAAGTGAAACCAATATTTAAATACATATATAGTCCTTGTTTGATAGGGATACAAATCTAAAGTCTTATCATAATTAAAGTCAACTATTAATTTTAATCATACATTTCATAAAACTCACAATTTTTCAAACACATATTTCATCAACTTTTATCAAAATCTGTTTAAAAAAATTGATATATTGCGTTCCCACCAAGCAGGGATATAATATATATTATGATATATTGCGCTCTCACCATTCTTGTTATCTTTGTTCCCACCATGATTGACTCATTTCATATACCCCATATGTAAAAGTTTTGAAAGACATACTCGTCTTTTTCAATTACCAATAAGATTAGAATTCATTGGATGGTCATTTCAATTTGATAACTCTGTTTGATTCCATTATTTGCATTGATGGAGATCAATTACGTAACAATCAATAAATGGTGAATATCATTTATTTCACTATAATTGTATTTATTTTACATCAACAACTAATGACCACATATAATGACAATCATTTGTTAAATATCACATTATCGATTTCTGCCAATTTAACTAAATGGAGTTACCATAAATAAAATAAATTTAAAGTGTAGTTACTTGGTAAAAATAAAATTGAAGTGTATGTATCCAATTGAAATCAAATTTAAAGTGTAGTTACTTGGTAAAAACACAATTGAAGTGGCATTGTGTGTGGTACTATGATTCCTGCTTCAGGCAGTACATGGTATGTTGGTGTAAAAAATCAAACACCTACGGTGAGAGGGCGAATCTGTTTTAAGGAAACTGGCATACCTCGGTTTTTAAAGTTCAATTGAATTTTTTATTCTCTGCTATTTTTATTTGTTTTATTTTATCGTAATTTATATAACTTATTTTATTTGTTGTAATTAGCAAATTATTTAAGCTGCTATATCTTAACTATTATTCGGTAAGTATGTCTACACGGTAAACTGCATATCCGGTATGTTACTTTCATATACGGTATATTAGTTGTGTATTCGGTATGTTTGTTACATACTTATATGTTAGTTGCATATCCGGTAAGTTGCATATACTGTAAGTTTCATATCCGGTAAATTGCGTATACGGTAAGTTTCATATCCGGTATATATTGTAAAACTGGTATTTGTTAAACCGTTATTTGTTCATGAATATTTTATCTAACAAGTCCTACTCCTCCCAGGAAAAAATACTAGCAATTATAGGACTCGAGACCTAGTCCCGAAGCATAAATTTTGTAAAGAAAGAGGAGAAAACACAAAAGAATGGGTCTTTATCGGGTTTTGCTGGAGGGAACACGTTTGTGGTTTAATGGGCAGTTTCAGAATTGCCCATTAAATGTTTGATGAATCGCTTCAACGTTGATAGCATCATAAGAAGAATGCAGACTTATAAAAATGTTTCTTGTATACTGGTTTTATAATAAGTTCGTGGATTTCGTTTTGTGGGGTGGAGTGAAATACAATGGAGAAAAGCAAAGAAGAAACTCAACAGCATGTGTTTCTTGAGTACTAATAGCTTATGCCAAATAAATTTAAGCACATACATGGTTGGATTGAAGGAAAGTGAATTCTTGAAATTACTTTGACAATATGACAAAGTTAATTGATGAAGAGACTGAAGAGGATGAGAACTTCTGGAATCAAGATGCTCTTAAAGAGCTGCAAGGGCACTTTGTAGTTACTGTAGATACAATAGTAACCAATGAGATGTTACTGTTCATTTTTCCGATTTTCACTCCTCTAGTCCTCCAGTTTTATACGTTTTATATCCATTTCCATATCATTTTTTCCCAAGCTTCTATAAAAACGACATCGTATTACACTATGAATAGTTAGGTATTTATTCTCTACATTATTCTTTCTTCTCATATCATAGATTTAAACCACATATTTAAAATTTTCAAACCATCATTTTCTTGTTTATTTCTGTGCATGTGTTCGATTTCTTTCGGTGGGTTTTTTTTTTCAGTCTTTGTTCTTTTTTTTTTTTCCCAAAGAACCATAAAAATTGCAAAGGAATTGGAGAGTGGCGATGTGTAGTGATATTACGATCCCTACTTCAGGCGGTATGCGGTGTTGTTGGCGTCGGAAATCAAGGAGGTTTGCAACATGTTTCTATTTTTTAGTTGTATTTCCTTTTTATTTTTACTTGGAGATGGAGAGTCTTTTCTTCCTACTATTTTAGCTACCACACATATCCCTATTATATAAAAAATGCAATTTCTGGGTACTGTAAATGTAATAGTATCCAATCTCATTCTATTGTACAAAATAAGCTTTTTTTTCCTATTTTTTTTCATATTTTTGTATTTTCCTTGTATCCGTATAAGAAGAAAACGACAACGGCTTATCTTCATTCGTGTGAAGATGACGTTGTTTTTTTATAAAAAGAAAAAATCCATACTATATAAAAAGGGTAGTTTCTGGGTATTGTAGATGCAATAGTATCCAATCCCATTCTACTGTACAAAATAAGCTTGTTTTCGTACTCTTTTCATATTTTCATTTTTCCCCATATCTGTGTGAGAAGAAAACGATGACGCTTACCTTCATTCGTGTGAAGAGGATGTCGTCTAAAAATATAAGAAATTATACGTATGAGAAGAAAACGACGATGGCTTACCTTCATTGGTGTGAGGACGACGTCGTTGTTTTAAAAAAAAGGAAAATAAAAAACAATAATGTTGCGCGAAGATTCTCTCCGCACTATGCGGAGGAGCTTTTTTTCTTACCTTCATTCGTGTGAAGATGACTTCGTTTTATAAAAAAAATATCCGTATGAGAAGAAAACGACAATAGCTTACCTTCATTAGTGTGAAGACGACGTCGTTTTGAAAAAAAAAAGAAAAAAAATGCTGCTCGGATGAACTTTTCTTCTTCTTATATATTACACACGGTAGAAGGAAATATTTCTTCCTCAACTCTCTAATATCTCTAAACAAAAAGCCGACACCATGAAATTTTGAACCAGGGAACATTACCTCATGAAAACCCTCTGGATATTCATGCTTGTAATTTCACTTTTTGTAATTGCAGAATCAAAATGCAATAGTAGAGACAAAACCTTTCTGCAAATTTTCGTTCGACTTGGGGTTGAAGCAAGAGGTGACATTAAAATTTTCCAATTTTCTTAAAAAAATCTATTTACACTTCTTTTATGGTTATTACAAAATGGAAATATGTACAAAAACAAAGATAAAGCCTAAAAGTGATAACTTGGCCGATAAGATTTCATATGAGGACACAAATTGGCAGTAGAATGAAATGGAGATTGAGAAAACAAATGATGATGGTGAATTTAGTGAGGAGTTGTGCTGTACAAGATGAATAAGTTGAGAGAATGTTTGCTATGGAGATTGAACTTAATGTGGTTGACTCTAGAAAAGTTTCTGGATGGAAGCAGAAGATATGAAAGAAAGCTTTTAGACTGTAGCAAGTTTTTAGACTCTATCAAGTTTTTAGACTGTAGCAAAAGCTTTAGGGAGGAAGCTCGTGGGAGACGATGTTTGTTTCACTTGTTTCGATAGTGGGACCTTGTTATGTGTGACCGCATGTAAGTTTCTTGTATAATGACATATAATATTAAGGCATTAAGTAGAAAAAAATGTGTTCACGTGTTTCTCAAAATTCTTTTGTTGATTTTGTGTTTTATGGGGCTTATCTAAAGGTGTCAATGGCTCGGCTCGGTCCTTATCCACACGAGCTCGGCTCGTGGGTACTCAATTTGAGCCTCTTTTTTGTATAAAATATATTTTAGAATAGTATATTGATTGAGAATGTGTGACTAAAAAATAAGAAAAAGTTTTGAACTTTCTTGTAATATTATTTTATTGAATAATGTACGGTTAAAAAGAAGAGAGAGAAAATGTATTTTGAAAACAATAAAGATTTATTTTTTGAAGTAACAATAATTTATTTGCTAGGCCATCACTTGTGGCGAAGGAAAACCGTGGTTACAACTACGAAAACGAAAACAAGGTAAATTACAATTATCCAAATGAATGCAACCAAAGTATAGACACGGAAACTAGAGATTAATTCTAAGAAACATGAATGACCTTAAGATCTAAGACGCACTAAAGAATCTGTCGCCTAGTTTGCTTCTCGATAAATATGTGATATATCAATAGATATAACATGGGTAAGCTCCAAAATATCCTCCCAAATTAATCGAACATACCAAGGTATGTTAACATGATGATGAAACCAATGAAGCACCGCTTTAGAATCTGTTTCTATAGCAATCCTTTCTATGCCAAGGACATAACATATTTGAAAGCCTATCTTAAGTGCTGATACCTCAGCTAAAGTGTTAGTACCAACCCCAAGAGAATGATAAAACCCAAAAATTACCTTCCCTTGCCAATCCCAAAGCAATCTACCACAACCAATCGGACCAGGATTTCCAACACTTGCACTATCAATATTTAATTTATAACAACCATGTTATGGAGGGTAACATTTTATAAGAAATTGAGCTTTTTCTCATATTGGAACCTAAGGATGTGCAGCACCTGTGATAAATAAGAAGAAAGAGACATTTTCTTTGGTTTTAGAAAAACATTCAATTCGTGTAGCCAACGTTTTACTTTGGTACAAATTTTGTGCAAGTTTATTACTTCATCCTTAAATCTTGCTGAATTTCTGGCCAACCACTGTTCTCATGAAAGAAGTGGTGGGACAAGTAAAGCTACAAGATGTTCTTGCGAGGACCTCCTAAATTGAGCAATCCAAATTAACATGGTAGACCGCCAAGAAGTAGTTGCATGAATTCTAACCTCAAATTATTTTCCAAAATATTGCCATGCTTGAAAAGCAATAGAACTAGTTGTGAAAACATGATCTATTGTTTCTACGTGACCCTGTGAACATAATTGACACTTGGAGACAATAGGAACCCTGTAACGCCAAACCACTTCATCCACATGAACCACATTATGCCAAAAGGCACCAACAAAAAATCGAAATTTTAGAGGCATGGTAGAGTTCCAAGTGATCTTATACGGTAGATTAGAAGATTTAGTAGTTCTGAGAAGATTTCAAGATGAGCTTGTAGAAAATAAACCATTACTGCAAGGGCACTAAAATTATTTCATCTACATCACTGCAAAGTGGGACTTGCGAATGTTGGATTTCCTCCACTAAAGCCGAACCTCCTAAAGAAAAAATCATACCATGTTCCATTTGCCATTTAAAACTACGTCATTGAGTTTTAAATTTGGGATGTTGACAGTCCAACCAAGTGTAGCCGAAGTACCCGAACCTCTCCAATTGTCGTACCAAAATAGAGCACTACCATTGCGGATTAGCCATCTGTTATGTTCTAAAATAAATGGAAAAAGATGTGAAATGCTTTTCCAAAATGATGAATCTTTAATACTAGTAAGGATGATGGGTATATCTCAGTTATGACTGAGATATTTTTTCAGCATGAAATCTGCCCAAAATGTGTGTGATGAAATAATTCTCCTTGCCATTTTACACTGAAGCGACGTAACTTGTGACTGTTTCCATTTAAAAATATCCTCTTCTAGCAATAGTTTATCTAACTCACCTTTTAGAGCAGTGAGATTAGCATCCAGCGTGTGATCAGTTTGAATGTTATTCTCTAGTATAAGGATTTTATCACGAGTCTCGTTGATTTTCTGAAAAATATTCCCAAAGACGACTTTGTTTCAGAGTTTTAAATCAACCTTTAATCTCTTCAATTTATAAGAAACCCGAGCTATTCCAAAAAGAGAGCAAGGTCTCGTCCTGGATTCTGTCACCATAGGACGAAAAGTAGAGTGTTGAAGCCACATTTTTTGAAATCTAAAACTCACAGGCCACCTGTTATTATCTTCTTCTGTGTGGATTAGAAAGGGTGAATGATCAGAATGATTACACTCAAGGTGTACCGCCTTAGAGTCTGGAAGAGCAGCTATCCGATTATGATTGACAAGAGCCCTATCAAGCCGTTCCCATAATAATGAGACATTCCTATTACGATGCCATGTAAATCGAAAGCCTATGAAATGAACATCATACAACGCATTTGTATCAATAAATTGCACAAAATCTTGCTCAGCGGCTTGCGTAACTGGACTCCCTCCAAGTTTCTCTTCATCAGCTTTCATAATATTAAAATACCCTACCAACATTACAGGTAAATTAGTAGACAAAATTGGCGTAAGTGAGGACCAAAGAGATCTCCGCAACAAATCATCGCACTTAGCATAAACTACCACCAACACTATAGTGACTCCCTTCCAATCTAAAATAACTGCCAGAAATTGATTTGTATCTCCTAACAAGGTAAAGCTGTGATTAGCAGGAAGACACAACCAAACCTTTCCTCATTCGCTTTCGTTAGAACAAACTTGGGAGAGGCCAAGTTTTTTTGTTGCATTCCAAATAAGGAATGCACTCATCAGATATTTTGTTGAGGATTATATGTGACCAGCATCCCTTTCAGGTCGTAAATCCTAATCTCCATGGGGCCTCCAAATTTAAAATATCAACTAATGCATCAAAGGAGTTACCTATAGAAATGCCATCAATTTCTCGAGTGGGAATCATGCTCTGAGGTGAAGCCAAAGATCTCCTTTTTACTAGAAGAAAATCCCCATCTAGAGAATTTTTTTATTCTACAACTACTGCTTCCTCTCTTGAATCCCTATTGAAGCTCATGTCTCTTGTGTAATTGTCATTTACATTATTAACCTTAATCTGGTTTGTTCTTCAATGATTGTATCATTCTCTATAAGAATCATATTTTCCTGTCTTTCATCATTCACAACAAATTCCTCTGTCGTGGGACTGCAATTCAGATTTTGATTATTGACAGATGCAAGTGGATGTTTCGAACTCACTACTTCAATAACATCTTTTCCATTATCATTTGTAGATTTCAGATTTTGTTCATTTTCTTCCTCTGCTTGAGTATCCGCTTTCAAATCACTCATATTATCAGGTGGAATAGAGGTACTTTTTATGGAATCTTTATGTTTGGGACCTAACACATTGTAATGTTGTTTGTTCAATCGATTACAATCAACCTTCTCATGGCTACGAAGTCGACAATGAACACAGTACTTAGAAGATCTCTCATAACCACTGATATGATCCGGGATAGACAATCACTTGGTCAAGTTTTGGAGTCCAAATTAAAAAAGTTGACAAACCAAAGTTCAAGTTTTGTGAAGGGCTCGGGAGCCCAAATGAGTTTGATTAAAGGTTTGGAAGATATTTGGAAAATAAAACTAGCAGCATGGATGAAAATGGACATAACTTTTAGCTCGGTTGTCGAATTTTCGCCCATGATTACATTCTGGAAATGGTACAAAATTATACACAAGGTCAAGTGGGCGCATGGTACTTTTGGATTTGAGATCTTAGAGAAACATGCCGAGAACAATTTGGCGAGAATTTTAATTTTTTGCAAATTTCCTTATCTTTTAAAAAAATTAGTTTAGGTAAGATTCTTATAATCTTTAAGTGATATATTCGTTTTTCCATATTTTCCTAGGTTTAGTATAAATAGGAAACTTTATTTCATTGTAACATTAACCTTTAAGACATTATGAATTAAATGAGATTTCTCTCTTTTTGTTCTTGATTGAACATATACCGAACTTATCAAATATTATTATATTTGTAGCGTTCAACCATTAGAACTTATCAAAAGATTAGACACCATTCGTTTTTGTTTGGTTGCTTGGTTCAATAATTTGCGGGTCGAGATTCTACCGTCTACAATCTGAATTTGGGCTTTTCTACCGTTTTCAATTAATTCCGCGATTTTCACTCTGATCCCGCTCCCGATTTGTGTGGAAAACCGTAATGCCCAGTAATATCTGGTTGACCGCAGTTTGCATATTGGGGCTACTAGCCCTTCAACTTTATTTTTATGTTTTGGTCCCTGCTTCAAGTTTTGTGTATGATTGTGGTGCTTTCTGTTCAAATCATTAACATTTCACCCATAACTCCCAAAAGCTTTTACATTGGGCCCAACTTTCCATAGTTATCTAAAATTGGTCTCTAATACCACATATAGAGTACTCAAATATAGAAATATATTTTTTGTTGTATTTCATTTAATTTTGATCACCAGCTTGGGTTGCTTATGGCTTAGACTAGGAAACGCTTGAGCCGGCCCGACTTGAGATTTGGTGGAACCGAGTTAGGCTCGGGCCGAGCGCTATTCTGGGGCTATTTACAAGCTATTTTAGGCCCATGACGATTCGAAAAGGAAAACCTAATAATAATAAAAAATGAAACCCAAGCATCTACATGCTGCCGTTATTAAAAAAACTTTTAAAATGAAAAAAATAAAACCCAGGCAACACATGCTACCTCTGGGTAGCAGCTACCTGCCTGTATTTAAAAAATAAAAAAATTCGCGAGTCAGCTCGGCTTAACAAGCCCAAGCCAAAAGCGCAGGTCGAGCCTAAAGTTTTTGGCTGAGCAAAAGCTCAGCTTGACTTGAGCAAAAAAAAAAACCCAAACATTTTTTACTTGAGTC
This sequence comes from Fraxinus nigra, assembly GCA_903798295.1. Lineage (NCBI taxonomy): Eukaryota > Viridiplantae > Streptophyta > Magnoliopsida > Lamiales > Oleaceae > Fraxinus > Fraxinus nigra. The sequence continues at coordinate 1,698 of CAIGRH010256903.1, read as the reverse complement.
GAGCTCGAGCCTTGAGTTTCGACTTGCGACCGGATCGACTTGACTCGTTGACATGCCTATTTATAGCTTATACCAATGTAATGTAAGATTAAAATAAAATTCAAATTACAACAACTCAACCTTATACGTGGATTCTATTTCATTTTTCAATTGTGACCATTGTAATATTGTTAGGCTAGAATCTTCATAAAGGGATAGTGACCTATCCTTAACAGAGATAAAATACGATAATTAAATGTATTTTCTCTAACAAATTAAGATGAGGTCATTCAACAATATGAATTTTTTGGGTCGAAATTCCTGGTTATTAGAAAATGAAAACACACAATTATAGAGAAATATATATAGCTATTGGTACCACTGTATATATAAAATAGAAGCAATCAAGGAGAAACAGTTTGGCTCAACTCCATTTGGCTCGTATCATGAGATTGAGTAATCTCAGTTTAGCTTGAGTCGTTCTTAACATTCTTGTTGTTCGTGTTGTGTTTGATCTCGCCCTAGAAGTAGGAAATAAAACCCCAAAGCGATAGGAAAAGAGAAACACCCTTTTCTACTTGAAACTTTTCATGATAGAAAATAATAGCTAATACTTCTGTGATGGGAAGTAGAAGTTTTATGACGATGCCCAATAGAAGAGAGAAAGAGTAGAAAATGACTCCAATCGCACCTAAGAAGGAACATTGCCAAACAATTGCACTCCAAACCACTACCAAATAATATTTCCCTTCTCCAAGTTCATACTCTTTTGTCTCCCTCGAGATTGCCTACATAAAATGTTACAAATACATACTTGTAAGTGTTAATAATATGTCTTAATAATTCAAACATAACATGTGCAGCAAATTAAATTAAAGGATTTCGACAGACACGAACTAAAGAATATTCATTATTTGAATTATAATCATTTGATTGTAATTTTTCTCGATCACAACAACAAAGGTCCCAATCCTTTCGGATAGAATCTGGTGGGTATTTATGAATATACACTAGAGGCCAATCGAAATTCACATAACTCATATAGAATGGGTTAACCATCTCAAAATTGAGCTTTGATGGAGCCTTTTTTGGTAGAGAAATGAAAAAAGAGAGAAGAGAACTAATCTTTGCATATCTTATATAGCTTATTTTAACTATAGGAAAAATTACACACGTTGTCCTGGATTTGATAAATTACACGCATAGTTCTCAAGCAGTACAACATTTGCTCTTTTACCCACAACCGTTTATGTTTCTTTGTCATAACATCACGCTCCTCAACATTTCGTGTTTAATCTCTAGGAAGTGTTTTCATCCAAATATCCACGAGTTAAAAGGTTAAACCATGGTAGGTGTAGTATAAGTATGGATGATAACTGAATGCTTTTAAACCATGAATTATCAGCACCCTGAACTATACTATATGAACTGTGCAGGGATCGATTTTAGGAGATTAATGTTAAAAAAATGATGATAAAAGTGCAAATGAACTTTCACTTATTCAAGATATCATGAAATTATATTATGGACGAAGGTCTAGGCATACCTCACAATCATGGTAAACCAAATTAGGCCAAGGTTAAGGTTAAAGGCAATTATGGAGAGAAGAAAATAGTTTTTATTGATCATAAAATAAATACAAGAAGATCTTTGAAATTTGAAATTTTGGAAAACTACAAGCTAACAGAGGGAAAATTTTAAATTACAAAGAAATCTAAA
>CAIGRH010256855.1:0-12595 GCA_903798295.1 Fraxinus nigra | reverse complement strand
TTCAATTTCTATAATATGTGACCAATCATGTAGTTATCTGTGACCTGAAAATTATATAATATGTGACCGTGAAAAAATCTGTGACCAATTAATTTGAAAATCTGTGACTGTGTGACCTATAAATTTTGATATGTGACCAACTAATGTTGAAATCTATGACTAACGAATTAATTGTGACCTACAATTTTTTGAATTGTGATCGTAAAATAATATGTGACTATCTAAATTGTGAATCGGTGACCATATTGTATAAATTGTCGGAATCGGAGCAGTAGTCGGAATAAAGCTGCGGCGAAATGGTAACCGGAATAGTCGCCGGAATCGGAGCAGTCACCGGAATGATCGCCGGAGAAGAGTGGTGGCCGGAACGGTCGCCGGAATAGTCCTCGGAACGATATGGGTGGTGGAGGTGGGGTGAGTTAATTATATTATATTAGAATTAAATATTTAATAAGCTTATTTAATAATTAATTAATAAANCTATAAATTTTGATATGTGACCAACTAATGTTGAAATCTATGACTAACGAATTAATTGTGACCTACAATTTTTTGAATTGTGATCGTAAAATAATATGTGACTATCTAAATTGTGAATCGGTGACCATATTGTATAAATTGTCGGAATCGGAGCAGTAGTCGGAATAAAGCTGCGGCGAAATGGTAACCGGAATAGTCGCCGGAATCGGAGCAGTCACCGGAATGATCGACGGAGAAGAGTGGTGGCCGGAACGGTCGCCGGAATAGTCCTCGGAACGATATGGGTGGTGGAGGTGGGGTGAGTTAATTATATTGTATTAGAATTAAATATTTAATAAGCTTATTTAATAATTAATTAATAAAAAATTTAATTAATAAATAAATACTTGAGTTTTGCATTTTGAAACTTGATATCTGAAAATTGAATTGTGTAAAAGTTAGCACCTGAATTTTGAATTCTTCCCTTCTTTTATTTATCACAAAGGAAGATAATTATTGCATGTGGACCCCGCTGTCTTATATTATGATTAATTATAAATTTTTAATAATCGAAAATAATGGGATCCATTATGACTCGAATTAATCATTTAGAACAAAGATTATGAAAAAGAGAAGGAAAAGCATGGTTTGAATGCTTGGACACGAAAGCTAATGATGTGTTTGAGTCACATTATTTTGGAAGAATGTATTTTGGAATAATAGATTGATGGATAATGTGTTGTTGAAAATGAAGGAAAAATTATTGATGTAATGAAAAATATTATTTTATTGAAAAATGTGTGGTTGAAAATAAGTAGAAGAATGAAAATGAAAATTTTAAATGGAGGCTAAATCCAAGAAGCAATCCCGAAAGGAAGTAAAGAGGAAACACAACAAAGAATTTGGTCAATTGCAACCCACTCAAAGGTTTTAAAACCCTCTCATCTATATAAAACTTCGAATTTAAAAAGACACGTTTCAATAACGAGAAAAACTAGCTATAATATCGGAGAATGTTTTGCTCCTAGTTTCAACAAAAGGGAACCCTTTGAGCTTCCAATTGTGAGTACATGGATTCGTCTTCTCATCTTCTTTTCTTTCTCTTAAGAAAGTTTATTCAATCTTTAGTATGTATTTTGTAATTCAAACAAGAGTAGCTAAAATTTGAATTAGGACAACAATGAAGCATTTATTTTGATGCTTTAATTCAATTTTCACGTTTTTTAATCCAAGTATGAATTAATGTTTGAGTGTTCACTGTCGTGCTTAATGTTTCCATTTATATATCCAATTGAATATATCGGTAGGTGATATATGTATTGTCAATCCTAATAACAAATATCATACAGTTCGGTAAAAGATAGAAATGAACTTGTAGAATTTGTGCGATCGCAAGACTGCTCATTGATTTTATTGTGTTTTTGTATATTTGTAATTCTCATACAGATGTAGAGAAATTTTGCAAGTCGAGATAGATTATAAAATAAATTAGGTACATTCGATTATCAACATAAAAAAAAATAAAAATACATTCAATTGCATAATAGGTTGTATTAAAGTGGATGAGCATATGTAAAATCGGAAACATAGTAACTCAAATCATTCGATTTCCCTAAATGTCTCATAATTACTTTGCACTTTTGTTTGCATTTTCACAAATTGCTTGATCAAAGAAAGCTAGGGTTAAAACAATTTCGATGCTCAATAATTAAATAATACTTGTAAGACAATTACTTTGTTACTTGTCACAATATGTGTACTTATCACGATAAAAGACAAAATAGCAAATATGTGATAAGTGTGCAATGAAATGATGAATTATGGCTCATTACCATGCAAGCATACCTCACCTCATCTTTTCCGATGTTAACTCGGTCCCTGTTTGGTTGAAATTAAAATCAAATTTTTTAGTAAATTTTAACAGAAGTTGATAAAATATGTGGTTGAAAAGTCATATGACTTATAAATATATGGTTGAAATTAATTATTGATTTTGATTTAATTAAAATATAGATGCCAAATCAATAGAAAACCTAGTTTTATAAAGTTTGATGACATGACCGTGACAATTTGACAACTAGTGACCCTATTCTTAATACTAGGAATGATTGACCAATTATATATAAGGTTAAGGACCAAGGATGCAAATTTCTCAAGCAAAAAAGTTCGGTTGTGAATGTCTGATATTTGGTAGTCAACGATTCCTTTATTACAATATAATATTTAATAAGGCTATGTGCATATAAAATAATACAGTAATTTAAACAAAAATATTACCTATAAATGAATGAACTTTTATTCTTTTATTAAAAATAAAAACTTTAAAAAACCTGTAAATTTTTCTGATACTAATCTCTCTCTCTCTCTCTCTCACACACACACACACACTGACACACAAACACACGAGAAATCTCTCGTAAACGAAAACTCATCTTAATCTCTCTCTGTTACAGTGAAGGTATGGAAAGAACCCCCTAAGAAGATTCAGAATTTCCTCAAGAAAGGTGCAATCTTTATAACAATTATGCGGTTCTATGCGCATATAATGTGTTTTTAATTCTTGTGAGCGTGTAAAGACGAAAATCTGTTGCTGGGAGAGGCACTGTGTCAGTTTCAATTCAATCAACACATGATTTCAATGGAATTTATGCAAAAAGATGGTTCTTATGAAAATTGGGCATTAGTAGTATCAATCTAAGAGTTTGCTGTTTTTCACTTGTTGTTGGATAATTTTGTGATTATTGGGATTTTTACAGGTTCCTTGTGGGATGTAATGCATTGTAGATTCCAGTTGAGTTGTCAAAATTGATGTTTTTATGTGGGTATGATATAAATTTAGAGCATAGTAAAATTTAAGGCTCAGATTTTGCCTTGTCCTCTAAATTTGTCTGAGAATATGACTTCCCACCCCCACCTGCAAGGGAACTTCACTTCACTTCTTAAAATTGTAATTGGAAACGGAAATAAGAACCCTGTTTGATGTAGATTTTTTAAGAATAGATGTTGTGAAAAGTGATTTTTGGGGAGAATGCGTGGTCGAAAACGAGTTTAGGGGGAATTGAATTTTATAGAAACTCTACGAAGGAGGGGCTAAATAATGAATTTTTGGGAAGTGTCTATTTTGAAGAATTAAATTGATATGACACCAAATTTGGTTCTTAAGTCAAACGCACAACTTTCTTAAATATAATTGGAAATTAGAAAAAACACCAGCAAACAACATGTTCGACTGGAATTATTTTCACTGATATTTTAATTGTTTTGTTTTGATATGGCTATGATTCAAAAGAAGATTACCGAGTTTCCAATTTGCCCACTACCTATCTGTATAACTGAAGTGGATATATCTGTAATTCTCATTATGGAAGAAATCTCAACACTGGAGAGATTTAGAGGTACATTTTTTTTTAAAGAAATAAAAAGGATATATTAGATATATACTTCTGGAGTTCTGGAGGTATTTAGACTGTGCTACAATTTTACGTGTATAGTATTGTGCTTCTTGTTTTAGATCATAAAAAAAAAAAATTAAGTCTTGTGACAGTTGTTGGTTTGTTCACTTTTTCATTTCATTTTCTAGGATCCACAACAAAGGAGGATGGGTATAGCCTATACAAAGAGCTCTAAGAATTACTGGATTAAAGTCTCAGCTTGCATTACATAAGTAATAACTAGAATTTGTACGGCTTTTGGTTTTTACTGATGAAGAGAACTCTTCAAACTCTGGCTGAACTAAAGGAGAAAAAAAGTGAGAGCAAATGGCAGAATCCCGAGCTCCCTCTGTCATTTTTGATATTCCTGAGTCTGCCGCTTCTCTCAATTCAGTAAGATTTCATTCAGATAGACATGGGAATCATAACATTCATGGACCTAGTTTTTCTGGCTTTAAGAAGAGAGGTCATAATCTTGGAAGTCGTTCTTGGATAAAGATTGATCAGACTGGAAATTCAAAAGTTTTGGAACTGGATAAGTTTACCGTAATGAGGCATTGCTCTTTACCTTCTCGAGATCTCAGGCTTTTGGACCCGATGTTTATCTATTCTTACACGATATTAGGTCGCGAGAAGGCTATTGTCATTAGTCTCGAACAGATTAGATGTATAATCACAGCTGATGAGGTTATACTAATGAACTCACTTGATGCGTCTGTGCTACAGTACAAGTCTGAATTGTGCAGACGCCTTCAGACATCTAAAGATCAACCTGGTAAAATAGTTTAGTTTGTAAATGATGTTTAGTTTTTTCAACGTTGACTGTGTCATTTTGCTCCTATGAACCACTAAGTAATAAATCTTGATCTCTGCATGAAATTGTGTTCCTTATGTCTTTGAAACATTGAGATAAATTTCAAATATTAGTATTCTTGACAATATTACTGAAAAGAAAATGGATAGAAAGTAAGAACTCGAATCCAAAAAAAATTCTTAGTTAGAGGTCTATTGAACTCTCTATAGCGAGATAATTATCCGCATCTAATTGATCGGAAATGGAAGTATTTCTTCATCATCTAGAGAGATACATTTAATGGTTACGTTCTCAAGTATTAACCACTGCTTATTACTAGTTTAACCAGCAATCCCTCAAAACTATACCAGTCAATGAGAAGTATAGGTTATTGTTTTTTCACCTTCGTTATTCCTTTCCATTGATCTAAAATTAACATGAATCAGCCTGATAGAAATTCCAGGGTGAAGTTAATATAAAAAGGGAACAAGAAAGTAGGTAACTGAATTGCTGTAAATCTCTAAATGCATGTACCAGTGTTAGGCAGGACACTTCTTTTTGTACATGGAACATGGTTTTACATGTTGACTACAAGATATTATGGAAATGTCTATGTTTCTCACAGCAACAGGTATTGATATAAAATGTGAAAAGCTTAGTGGGAAACCGAGTTTTAAACATTGCCTTCCATGATTCTTTCTCTCTCTTTTACTTATCAAGAAAGGAAAGCTAAGAAAAGCAAGAAACTGAGAAATTGTCCATTTTCAATAGGTTAAAAGTTAAAACCTTCTAGATATACAGTCTGCAAATCTGTATTTTTTCGTCTTTGACCCCAGAAGTATACTTAGCACCTGCCTTGCTTCTTAGCTAGCTTTAAGGTGCCCTGTGGCGGGGACATTGGGGAGTCCAGAAGGCATAAGCATAAAGTCTAATGCCCGTTTATTGTCACATAGGCCGTATTTGGTTCGTCTTCTTCGTGAATTCATCTGATAGTAGCCTGACCGTATATCCACGTTTATTTTCTGGTAAATGTAATTTGTGTAGAGTATAAATTGGTTTTATTATTTTCTGGTGCTTTCTTTCTTTGATTTTACCATCATAGGTTCTAACAAATTGAAGAATGATCTCATGATTGGTCTCCTATAAAGTTGTTAACACATAATCATCAATATAATCTTTTAGAATTAACTTATTCCATGACTTAAAAAGTGTTATTCTGACAATAATTTAATGAATTTCAAGGATAACTCTTTTATTTTATTCAATATTTACAATTAGATATGAAATTTGAATGCATGCATGTATTGCTTGTATTTTCTATATTAAAACAAATTCAAAAATCAGAGTTCAGAGTTCAGGTAACAAGCATTAAATATCACCTTTGTTTTAGTTTAAGCTTAATATGAATTAATCAATTATCTAATACTTTGGGGGATTTTTTTAATTAAATAGATATAAATTCGTCTAAATCTAGGAACAACCTTACAACTAGAAGGGGGGTTTGGCCCCTACACCAAGAAATAATAAAGTTGGTGGAAACATACAAGGCTTACCTCCAGAACCATGTCAAGAGGAGAGAGAGAAGAAAGCGTATGAATATTATATGTTTAGCTATAATGCTCGGACTCGGGTACGAGTATGTATCTAAGTGTCGGATCTTTTATTTTCTAAAATGTAGGATACGGGGATATGGTTAAAAGAATCCAAATTTCGGATACGGGTACGTGGGTATGTCTTTCAAATTTCAATTTTTTTTACTAATCCAGGATGTCGTTTTGAATAAACCAAAATTAATTATTCACAATGAAGGAAATAAGTATTTAATAAGGGGTTAAGACGAATAAAATAGAATTTTGAAGTTTAGTTTTTAATTATGAGAATTACTAAATATTATATAAAATAGAAAATGAGGAATTTGATTGGAATTTAGACTTGGTAGAGCACTAAGTATTACTATATGGAACCCATTTTCATTTTATACAAACAAAACCCTAAACCACCGATACAGAGAGAGAAAGAAGGAAAAAATGAAGAAAATTGAAAGAAAGAAGGGAAAACCTAGCACCACTGCCTTTCTCCGCCATATCAGCGATGACGCTAGGTTTATAAAGATCAAAAGTGGGAAAGAAGAAAAGGAAAAGAAAAAAAAAAAGGAAGAAGAAGAAGAAGCAAAAACGACGAAGTGTCTGGTTGAAACTTAAAGGATCCAACACATATTTCATACCCATGTCGTGTCGGATATACTTCAATTATTTCAAAGAGTCCGAGCATCATACATGTTTAGAATATGTTAAGAATCATTTAAATCTCTTCACAAGAGCATTTGTGATTATGGCACAAGCAACGATAAAATAAAACTGTTTTAACATATATTTAGTTGTAAGGGCCAATATATTCGTCAGTACACGTGGTCCTCCTCTTCCAATCTGAATAAATCTATGGAAATAGAACTGGTCTTTTCTTTCTATTTTCTTTTCATGTAACAGTTAATAATGTGCAAAGATTTTTTCATCAATGAAATTCCTTTTCTTGATACTGATGATTATTCAATACAGTATTTCAGTCTGCTATAATTATAAAGTTAAGTTGCCCCATACAAAAGCTATTTTTAGGTACAGGTGTAATAGTTGTAAAATAAGATACAATTCACTTGTATAATAATTATTATGACGTTAAAATTGCTTTATGAATGGGTGTGTATTTTAGCTACCTTTGAGTATGATAAATTGCTCCAATCATATAAATCTATTCAAAACATATCCTTTCTTTATATCTATAATTTTCTCCAAATAAACATTTGAAGTTGCTCACAATGTGCCTGATTTTATTCAGATGATCTGCCTTTCGAATTCAAGGCATTGGAGCTTGCTTTGGAACTAACATGTACGTCCCTTGATACCCAGGTACGTGACTATCTGTTTTAAGCACTAGTAGTGGAAGTTTTTGTTTGAGATTTCTAGTTTTGTCTAGCAAATGGATCCTAGAGTTTGTCTTAATTAGCCTATGGGTATCTGGGATCTTCTATGACTCATTGTGGAGGTTTCTCCATGTGGGGAGAGTGTTTTCGCTGTATATTTGTTATGAAGATTTCTGTAGGAAATCTGTCATTTCTGACTCCCAAATTTACATTCAGGAAATGAAAAACCTTTCCTTCAGTTGTTTTAATCTCCTTATTCTTCGTGCACTCAAGTCGTTTTCAAAATGGCTCATCTTCTCCTATCTTTGATTTGAGGATTACTACATATGGCTTTTCTGTCCTAACTCCACTACCAATCTTCGCATCCACAAACATGGTTACCGAAAGATGAAATGCTATAGATGATGTACGCTTGTTTGAATAGTATCTATACGTGGGTTTAACTCCCCATAAACAAAATAAGCAATCTAATAGCATCTTTGGTAGGGAGGATTAGATAGCACGAGTCATGTTCAATACTAGGTACAAAACATGCACTGAAGAATGTGTGATAGGGAAGATTGGATAGCACGAGTCATATTCAATATTGGGTACCGAACATGCACTAAAGAATGTGTCGACTAAGTCATTGCTTTGAACTTTATGCATTTAGTAGGTGAAAGAACTAGAAATGGAGATATATCCAGTACTTGATGAATTAGCGTCATCAATAAGCACTCTCAATCTAGAGCGGGTGCGTAGATTCAAGGGCCACCTCCTTGCCTTGACCCAGAGAGTACAAAAGGTAAGATAATGGATTTGTGCATTAGAATATATGTCAAGCGGCTTTTTGTACTAATTAGCTTTTATCTTGAATTCTTAGGTTTGTGATGAAATCGAACATTTGATGGATGATGATGGAGATATGGCTGAGATGTATTTAACAGAGAAGAAAGAAAGGAGGGAGGCGCTGGCCAGCAGTGACCTATATGATCAAATCAGCACTTCTCAAAATGTAAGGGTTGTATCGAAATCTGCACCCGTTTCTCCAGTGGGATCGTGTAGTGGAGTGCGGAAACTGCAAAGAGCTTTCAGCAGCATTAGTTCTAGTAAACATGGAAGCTTCCTAAGTTCATCTAGTGGAGAAAACATCGATCAACTTGAAATGTTACTGGAAGCATACTTTATAGTCACCGACAACACACTCAACAAGTTGCTATCGGTGAGAAACCCATTATCAGACCATTCTTCCCAGTATATTGTTTACGAGTCTTAAATGTAGTTAAAACTAAGGAAAAAAATTTCACCATTGTTCCTAACTTTTGAAAAGGAGAAAGTTGGTCCTCAATCTTTGATTGTTTTTGCACAGGGTAATCTCTTAAGATCATGCGACCCTTACATGTTCAAATTTATAAAGTCAAGGTTTTGTTTCTCAAGTTGGACTAGTGCTCAAAAATTTCTGAGGCGTGTTTTCATGATGGCCACTTGACAATTCAGTGAAAATTTGGACGGTTTTGATCATTAGGGATGATTGTACAACTTGCCACTCTGGCAATAGGTTGAGTGCATATAGTGCTTATTTTCCCTAAAACTAACTGACATTTTTTCCTTTGTCAATTCTAGAGGCTCTCTAGGCTTGATTACTCTTTGGCCACGACCACCTCGCAAAATATCCCTTTTAAGTTTGCACTGGGAATGTACTTGTACATTCATGATTTGATTTTGACCAAGCGTGCTCTATATGCCCAAGTAACTAAGTTGCACTGGCTTCTTAAGAAAGAGCACTTCGTTCATAGATCTGGTGGCCTTAACAAGTGATTGAAGTACACATTCACCACTGCTGTACTACAAACAAGTAGTTCAAAATAAGTCAAAATAATTCGCATTACTACATGATTGACACTTAGGCGCAAGTAATTTTACTTTCATATCTCATGGCATTGCAGCTTAAAGAGTATATCGATGATACGGAGGATTTGATCAACATAAAGCTGGTATGGATCAAAAGGCAATAATCATATGATTAGATTTCTTATCTTTAACAATATGCAATGCAGGCAAAATTTACTTGTTTTATATTTGTAAACAGGGAAATGTCCAGAATCAGCTGATCCAATTTGAGTTGCTTCTGACGGCTGCTACTTTCGTGGCTACTGTATTTGCTGTTGTAACTGCTATTTTTGGAATGAACTTCGACGATTCAACCTTTGATAACCCGTCTACATTTTACTGGGTTCTTATCATAACTGGAGCATTCTGTGGAATGTTGTACTTTGCCTTCTTGATTTATTTTAGGCACAAGAAAGTATTTCCTTTGTAGATTGTACATGCGAATATATATTGTTCAGAATTAATTTATGGAAAATTCGTCACAGATTTTGTTATGACACCAGAACGATGCGATCTTGAGCTCGTTGAACCCAGGTAAGTGCAATAGTTGGTATTCTCTCTGATTTTGTTATTGTTACCAATGCTATAAGATTCGTGCTTATGTTTGAGGTTTGAACTCACGGTTTATTTTCTCCTTGACAATCTTCATTCAAACAACTTTTTCTTTAAAGCCTTTGTTTGGAACCCATTTTAGATCTATGTTTAGCAGTGTTCTAAAATGCACGATGCTTGGCAGAAATGCTAAGCCAAGTTGCTTGGCGCCTTATTTACCGTTGACCGATAATGCGTGCCTAAGTGTGATTATGCGTGTCTAGGCACACATTATTATATTTTAAAAAAATTAAAAATTTTTAAGTTAAAATTTAAAGACGATTTACATTTAAAACTTATCTTTTTGTTTGAAACTTTTGAAAAAATGTATAAAATTCCTACAAATCTGTTCTAGATGTTTGAAACGTATTATTTTTAATTATTAAATGATTTTTTGATTGATTAAAGATTAAAATAAGATAATGTTTTTTTACGCCTATGTCTATCTTAAACTTGCTTAACTCATAGTTTGGCCATCATGCATTGTCAAAAATTAAGTCTTTTAGAACATTGATGTTTAAACAATCTTAGACTATAGTATATTTTTCTTATGTTGCCCCGACACTGTCTCAACGGGTAAATCAATCTATTTCATTACTCGTCTCTGATAAATGTATTTTATACACTTATTTGGACTTAAAAATATAGATGTTTAATAGTTATTTTGAAAAATTATAGTCTAATTTATTGTATATTTCGTTTAATAGGTAAAAGGATGTAGAATTGAAAAAGAAGCGAAAAAATGCAAGTTTGGGGACTAAAGTGTAGATACTCAAAAGTTACACCAAACCTCAAGATGAAGATTCGAGAATGCTATGGGTCAATTAGAAGTAAAAAAATATTAGTATATGATCAAAATATTTTCACAAATCAATTTTCAATCGCACAAGTATGTTCCAGAATTTTAGCTGGAGATTGAAATTCATTTTTGACACAATAAACGTCGAATTGGAAACAATCTATTTCTAGGCAAGTTGAAGCCTTTTGAGTTATCTTTTTAGTGCACTTTAAATCGCCTTAATCGAGTATCGAAAGAGAAAGTTGTGACAAAAATATTGAAAAATGTGCAAAAAATGAGTAGCAAACTGGCGATAGGCGCCATCCCGGAGCGCCCAAGCGCTAGGGACGAGTTTTGGAACAGCAAGTCAGCGCCCAGGCGGCGGGACCCAAGCGCCCAAGTGTTGTGATTGCCCAGAAGATGCAGGAGAAAAATAGAGAGGCATAACTCAGATTTATATCGCGTCGATGCCTTCAAGCGTTTAGGCATTGGGCTGCCTGTTATAGGGTTACACCGTTTTGGCCCGTGAAGAGTTCAGAAAGAATCCAAATTTGGGAAAAATGTGGAGGGGAGTATAAATACAAGAATGAAGACACTTTTGGAGAATTCCATACATTAAAAGGCATAAGATATAACGTGAGAGTTCGAAAGAAAATCAAAAGGGGTTAAAAAGAAACTAATAATTATCTTGATCAAAGAGCAGAAGTTAGGGTTTGAAGATTTTTGAGATTGAAGAAAATTCTTGGTGCAAGATCTAATTCTTTTTATGATCGAGATTTCAAAACCCGGTTATGATATTTATACTTTTTGTTTTTATTTCATTATTATGAGTAGGGAAATTCATGTTAGGGAGAACAATGTAATTTATGTGGGACACTTTATTTCTTTTATTCAATATTCTAGTTCTTTAAATGCATATGTTTTGATTTTATTCATAAATTAGATGCTTCGAATTCTTTGACCAACTACTCAATAATTTTGTAAATATATTACAAATTGAGAAGTGGGTTAGTTTTGGACCACATAGTAAAATTTGATAATTTATTACAACGTGTGGAGATACTTATACTAATTATTGCAGTCATTAGATGAATTCTTAGAACTAATATTTTGATTAATTAAGATTGATTTACATAGAAATATGAAATTGAATTAGTTAAATATATTCAAAGAAGGGCAAATTAAATACTTTAGAAGAATTCAGCCGAACACTACAATAGTAATAAATCTTAATTGACGATTAAAGGGATCCATAGATAAAATTGTAAGTCGTAACATCCATATTCATACTTTTAAATTTGAAATTCGAAAAATTATGTATGTTAGATAATTCAGTTTGGATTAAATTCATCAATGACCTCCCAACTTTATACTTAATGTTATCGTGACCACTCAAATTGATTTTGTTTTTCATGGCCATCCAATTTTATACTTAATGTCATCATGACCACCTAATTTTATTTTATTTCACCATGACCATCTGATTTCATATAAAATTTCACAATGACTACCAAATTTTATATAACATTTCGCCATGGTCGTCCAACATCTTTTTGCCATTTTCATTAATTTTAAAAGGAGTAAATCGGTAACTTACATATATATATATATATATATATATATATATATATAACATAAAAAAATAAAAATAAAAACTTATTTCATAAAAATTATTTAAAATAAAATAAAAATTTATTTTAAAATAAACGTTTTTAAAATTTAAAAAAAACTTTTATTTTTGTTTTTTTAAATTTATT
>CAIGRH010256837.1:0-19838 GCA_903798295.1 Fraxinus nigra | reverse complement strand
ATAAGTCTTTAAAAATCGCTAAAGCCTCTAATGAAAGTCTATAAAACTATAAAAGTCGTTAAAAGTCCAAATTGAATACACCCCCTTTAGTTATGAATTTTTCCCCCTTTAGTTATGAAAGTCTATAAAACTATAAAAGTCGTTAAAAGTCCAAATTGAATACACCCCCTTCAGTTATGAATTTTTCCAAATTAGAGACTTTAGCGATTTTTAAAGACTTATATGAATTGAATACACCCCCTTTAGTTATGAATACACCCCCTTTAGTTATGAATTTTTCCCTTACATATATATATATATTGAAATTCCATATTTAGTATTTTACTAGAAAAAAACACGTAAACTACTATCTCAATATAAAATAAAAACCAAAATTACTACATGCAGTCCTTTCCATATATCGATATTGATTACCCATTCCAGTAACGGCTGCATTTAATTGTGATGGGCTGAACTCGTGAGAATTCAAATGGGTGAATTAAACATAACATATTACAAAAGAAGGTGAGATTTTGCAATTCATCTTCTATTCTTTGAAAATTTCACCAATTGTAATTTCATCCTGAGGAAAATCTACATTGTCGTGCTGTGAATACACATTTCCGATCCGTAAACATCTCTGCAGAATCTATAATTATTTAGTATATGTGATTTGTGCAAAACATGATAATCGATCTATTTTATGTGTTTAAAATCTGTTTTCAAGCAATAAAAAGTGTCAAATAAATTAATATCGTATTATGCTATCTGATTTTTCGTATCCATTTTTTCATTCAAACTGAATATCATTATTCATCTCTCAATGCGTAATGAATGGGATTTCATTGTATTATGAATTGCAGACAGCTGAAATAAGATGATCTTTTTATTTTTCCCAATTTGTTTTTTATTTATTTATTTTGTTTCTTTTTGGGGCTTCAGATATAGAATGCGTGAATGAGTTCGACACATTCAATGCAATGACATTTGGTATCCTACTTGCTATCGGATGCAAGTTCGTCGATATTGTTCAGATGAAATCCTCCGAGCTAAATTTGGACAGAATGGCTTCTTCCTATCGGATTCAGGTACACGGTCGAAGGGATTGAAGTCGACACTGCAACATTTGTGAAGTTTGATGTCTTTGTTAACGATGAAGATGATGATGATCCCTATGTATTAGACAAGGCGAAATATAATGGCTGCTTCTTGCAGGTGCCACATAAGAACTCTTCCAGGGTAAAGACTAAGATTAGGTTGGGATTGACTGAGCTGTTGGAGGATTTGGATTGTGAGATGATGAATAGATATTGATTACATTAGCTAGGGGAGAAGATATTACCATTGGTGGTATCAAGATCATTTATGTTTCTTGACTCTGTTTTCTTTGTCAAGAATAATATTAAGCTGCTTTTGGATTAGTTTTGTGTGTGATTCTTCTGTTTGACAATGTTAAGAACTTAATTTGGTGTTAATTGAGATTTCGAATGCAATTTACTTTATGTATATCAATTTTAACGAAGTAGTTTATCAAGTTTATCCTATGTCTAATGTGTTCTCGTCATACTCCATGTCATCATACATTGTGTGAGTAGGTAATATTCAAATAGTAATATTCCTTTGAAGAAATAGTAATATTCAAATTGCACTTACAAAAAAAGTGAGGATTGAAAAAAGATCGACTTTCATTTTCTCAAACCCTATTGGCTATTTTTCCAAGAAGTGATCGTCATGGAGTATTCAACTTCTCATCCCAAAACGCAACAGCAAAATCCTAACTCAAATTCTTCTTATTCACATCCTAGCTACAGTATCCATTTTCAAACCATTGTTCAATTTCTATATCAAGAACTATGTCTCTCCCTATCCTTCGATCCACCATTCACATCTATGTAAAGGGGATTCTAATCACTTTATTTCCTTGACCTCCACCACTTATGGTCCCCTTGTACTCGTTGAACCCCCCAAACCCCAATTTTAATGGCTAAGATTTTGACAATTTGACTCCTCGTTCGAAAAAGGGCCAAGTTTATGGAAATTCTAAAGACCCTTTGTTCCATGACTCGGTTATCAATATTTGGGAGCTTATGAAAGAGAATTTTCTTATTATTACTTTTTTCTAATTTCTAAAATGAAAGGTGCAAATAAGGATGAAAATACAAACAAATGCAATGTTGAGACGTTTTGCACAATAAACTTGAAACGTATGAACGTTTTGTACTAATAACTCTTTTCTTAATATAGTGAAATATATTTCTAACTCATGAATCAGTAAGATTTATAATTTATTATCTACTTATGACCCATATATTTTGTAGACTCGAAATTTATGATCACTTAAAAGCAATCCTAACAAACATTTTTTTATAAATACTCTATATTGGTGTGGTTTCACTAATGAATAAACACTAAATTTTAGGATTGGCCCATTTGTCTCTTTAAATAAAGACAAAATACTTGCAATTACATTGTAAGTACAAAATTAATGACTCTTTTAAATGGAATCCATTCAAAAGGGTCAATTATGCTATTTGTTTAAACGTTTGGATACAAAACGCAATATGGCAAACCTTTGGACCATTTGCTTCAATTCCCCCGCATTACGGAAACGTCTTAAATTCGGGGGGGAAAATAAAAATAAAAATAAAAATAAAAAATCTGCATCCCATTTGGCTCAATTTTCACCTTATCCCAACTCCCCTCCTCCGTCAATCCCTGTTCCAAAACCCTGCATAAAACCTCCTTCAATGACCTCCACATTCAAACTAATCGTATAAAATATTGCGCTTCTCAATTCGAACTCAGATCCCCAGTAAAGATTCCATCTTTTTACCGTCTTTAATGGAGCTCTGTTCGTCTTTCAAACCACACTCCACGGTAGACATATCCTTCTCCTCCTCGTTCTTATCCTTCCCCTTCCAAACCCAGCTTAAAATCCCAAATATTGGTACAAGTTTTCGAATTTTTGCTGTAGCTGTAGACCCAAAAGAGCTCCCAAGAAACAGCCCCCAAAGACTTTTAAAAGAGCTAGCAGAGCGCAAGAAAGTAGTCTCCCCCAAGAAAAAACCGCCCCCAAAGAGATTCATTCTTAAGCCCCCACTAGATGATGCAAAACTGGCTGAAAGATTCCTCAACAGCCCGCAATTATCACTAAAATCCTTCCCTTTGTTGAGTTCTTGCTTGCCGTCTTCTCGGTTAAACAATGCGGATAAAACGTGGATGGACGAGTACTTGCTTGAGGCCAAGCAGGCTTTAGGTTACCCTTTGGAGCCTTCGGAGAATTATGGAGATGATAATCCAGCTAAGCAGTTCGACACATTGTTGTATCTGGCATTTCAGCATCCCCATTGCGAGAGGACTAATGCTCGCCACGCGAGATCGGGGCATTCCAGGCTATGGTTCTTGGGGCAGTATGTGCTGGAGATGGCATTGTGTGAGTTTTTCTTGCAGAGGTATCCTAGGGAGTCACCCGGGCCAATGAGGGAGAGAGTGTATGCTTTGATAGGGAAAAAGTTTCTGCCCAAGTGGATAAAAGCTGCTAGCTTGCAGAATTTGATTTTCCCGTACGACGACATGGATAAGTTGATCAGAAAGGATCGAGAACCGCCAGTGAAGTAAGTGATGCTCTTTATTTTTTGGGGTTCTGATACTTAATGAATTAATAGACATGGTTTTCAACTTTACTGGTCTGAAACTTTATCAGTTATTTTATGCTTTCCAAGTACTTGTACATATTGACATGAATTTTAGAAAAAGATTTCAAGGAAACACTTGGAATAATTTACATGTTTGATGCATGAATTATGATTGCACATAATTAAAAGTAACACGTGTATTATCAAAAGAATGATTGGGAAATTATACTGCATAATATAAATATGTGGCACGTTGTGGGACGGGCTTCTGCTGCAAATATAATGTGGTAAAATAAATCAACTCTTACATAGTTGGAGCGGAATAGACAAGTATTCTTCGCCTTTGTTGAAGAAAGTAGAAAGAATTTATTGGGTACGCACTTCTCTTCTCGTGAAGGGACACAATTGGTGCGTTTCCAATAAATAAGAACCCTAGGAAACCTACCCTCTAATTCTACATATTCACCACACTTGGAAGTTGTAAATAAATGCCTGTTTACATACAATGTCCAATATGCCTTATTGTAACACCTATTTGCAAGACTCAACCCTTAATAACAGTCAATGAGTCATGGCCCAATTCATGAATTAACTAATTCTAATGAAGGAGCTCCTGATTTCCATCAGCTTCTTGCTACACTAAAACAAATTATGTGAATTGAAGAACTCACACTGCAAGGTGTTTTTAGCCAAAATATTAAAGATTGAAATAATTTTATTAATTACAATAAAAGAAACAGAACAAGTAATCTGAATTGCAGGAAATAAAAAAAATCGAATGACCTTTGAAATGGATGTTTGTGTGAACACAGTTTTCTTAAAATAGATTCGCCCCCTCAACGTAGATGCTTAAAATTTAGTTCGAGCATTTGTTTTCCAAGACACAACAGAAAACTAGTAGAGTCCGAGCATTGCAGATGCTAATCCGACGAACTGACTTAATATGTGAATAGTATCACCACCAAGACTTTGATAGAAAGTGAAAATTACGGATGCAGATGAGAAAAAAAAAATTATGCAGAGAAGAGAAATTTTTTTTTGTGTTTGTAAGGGATGAAGATTACTAAATGAGTTATGTCATTGACCACCATTAACCCGACTCTTAATCTCTCCATTAACATAGACATAATCACATGAGTTTCAAGAGTTAAAAGAATTTGAGAGATTTTTTTTATTATTTGGAAAAATAATAAAATAAAGGCAAAATATGAACTTTCTTAAGGGCCAATTTCTGGTCCATTCGGTTCGATATTCGTGTACGCAAATCGCGTCCGCACAAAAGTTCAAGATCCGAAGCCTATTTTGGTCCGCGATTTACATCCCCGTGCATGCACATGGAGAGAGGCTCGATGTTACACATGATTAAACCATTTTAAAGTATAATCATATTTAAAGTAATCATTGCCTATTTTCCTATGTGGAATAACTTTAAACTAGTTTCCATCTAACACAAATTCTCTTCCAATTCATCACTTTGACCTCCAATTTTTCATTCACCTGAGTATCATTTTTGGCAAGTAAATATATGATTTCGATGTTTTTATGGAGGAGAATACAAATCATATTTTTTTTTTTTTTTTAAAAATTTTTTATTTTTTTTTTTTTTTTTTTTTTTTTTTTCCAAATAATAAAATAAAGACAAAACGTGGACCTTCTTAAGGGTCAATTTTTGGTCCATTCGGTCCGACATTTGTGCGCGCAGGTCGCGTCCGCACAATTTCAAGGTCTGAAATCTATTTCGGTCCGTGATTCGCACCCCCCCTATGCACGCACGTGAAGAGAGTCTTTATGCTATACATGATTATACCCTTCTAAAGTATAGTCATATTTAAAGTGGTCACTGTCTTTATCTATTTTTCCATGTGGGATAATTTTAAACTAGTTTCCCTCTAACACAAAACCTCTTCCAATTCATCACTTTGAGCTCTAATCTTTCATTCACCCGAGGATCATTTTGACGAGTAAATATATGATTTCGATGTTCTCACAGAGGAGAACACAAATCAATCATGATCTTCCAAAATAAAAAAGGGGTCCCACTCAAAATTTATGCTAAAGTCGGCCCTTCAATTTATTTATTTATTCCAACTGGATTATGGGAGAAAAAATGGAAGATTGATTTATGGGTTTCATGATTGAAATCGGACTCGTGTAAGATAACTGGATTGATGAGAGCTTGAAAAGGGTGTGGCTTGAGAATATTGAAGTAGGAATTACTTCTGTCTGTATGTATTCTTAGCCTCATCCTATGTGAATATTATTTTGAATACTTTGGGGTGTGGGTGGCGGTGCTTTCTTTCTGAGAAAGCTATATTATGTTACTTTTGCTGTCCTGCTAGATAAGAATTGCACTGCCAAATGATTACATACTGAATTGGTGAAGATCATGTAACGGATGGTTGTGCAGCATATAAATAGCAATTTGGTCATTGTTCTGAGACTGATAATACTTTGCTAAATGCATACACTTTAATACTTTGATTCAAAAATGTAAACCGAATAATTACTATGCATATGAATTATGATAGCATGTCGTAATATTGGTTAAAATTGTACACGTGGAGATGGATGGTATTATTTTTTCCGCTTGTCCTGAAAAAGTGAGTGCATAATATGCTTTTGAAGAAGGGTTGTAAGGCTTCTCTAGTTATTGAAATCACAACTGGGTGTGATATATGCATCTTCCTGCAATTCTTTTTATTTCATATTGTTTATTGTGTTCGGCAGTTGGATTCACAATGAAAATAATCTAATGTGCACTCTTGAGCTGCTATCCTCTACTTCATGCTGAAGTTCCATAAATAAATTAGAATAATCTATCAATTTCTGCATTGAAACTACAACTTGGCCGTCATTTGATGCTTTGCAGATTTTATTTCAAATTATTCTGATGATAGTTATTTGATGTAATTGGTCGTGAAAAATTACATGTTGGTAATGCCACAAATTTTATTCTGGCAGATCTGTATTTTGGGCCTTGTTTGGGGCAATATATTTGTGTTTTGGCATGCCAGAAGTATATCGTGTTCTTTTTGAAGTGTTCGGAATGGACCCTGAGGCTGAAGACTGCCAACCTAAACTGAGGAGACAGCTTGAAGATGTAGACTACGTTTCTGTGGAATTTGAAAGTAGAAAGCTGAGCTGGCAGGATGTTGCTGCTTATAGGGTAAGCACTAGTTCATTTTCAGTTTGACAATTGGACCTACTCATTGATAAATTCCGATTCACAGCTTCCAGAAGATGCTCTTTTTGCACAACCGAGGCTTTTCAGGGCATGTGTTCCTCCTGGTATGCATCGATTTCGTGGAAATATATGGGATTATGATAGTAGACCACAAGTCATGAAAACAATTGGATATCCCTTGGCAATGGCGGATAGGATCCCTGAGATCACTGAAGCTAGGAACATAGAACTTGGACTTGGCTTACAGGTATTCTCTTTGTTGTCCTGCTGCTTGCAGTTATATCTAGAACCTTAAGTTGTAGCAATGTATTTATGCACACTCATAAAAGCTTAAGGCCTACTTAACTTTTCTGCACGTCTATGTATCTACACTTGTTGGAATATGTTCTGTTTTTGATGAGCTATATATCTGATTAAATGTGCATTAGCATCTTCCTAATGGATTTTTCCTCTTCTTTACATATACAGCTCTGTTTCTTGCACCCTTCCAAGTTCAAATTTGAGCATCCACGGTTTTGCTTCGAGAGACTGGAATATGTTGGCCAAAAGATCCAGGTAATCACTTTCTCAATTATACAGCTTTATTTTTGCTTGTCATATTCCTAGTTCCAACCTGCATGTGATGGGGTACGTTTTAGACAAAACTTAAATAATCAGATGTATCCCTTTCCGAACAGCTTAAGCAACTAGATGAGCTGGTTCAACAATATCAAATTGTGGCATCAATAGGTTTAATATGATTGTATATTCCCACTATTTTGCAGGATCTTGTATTAGCAGAGAGGTTGCTAATGAAGCATCTAGACGCTCCTGGAAGATGGTTGCAGGAAAAGCACCGCCAACTTCTGATGAACAAGTTCTGTGGGAAGTACTTGAGGGAGAAATATCTCCATCGCTTCATTATTTACAGCGAGGAGGTACAGGATTCCTATGAACATAATAGAAGGCTGAGAAATCCAGCTACTACCTCTGTTCAACAGGCCATTCATGGGCTTGCATATGCTGTATACGGTAAGCCAGATGTAAGACGCCTCATGTTTGAGGTTTTTGACTTCGAACAGATCCAGCCTAGAGCAGTATGAAGAATTGAATATACAAGAGGTCGACCGTTGGCCTGCCTACAATTTAATGTATTCTTTTTCTGTTAAGATTTTCCATCTGTGTAGTCTGTATGATGAAAAGGGCAATGTACAGATTAATTTTATGATGAATGTAGATTATATATCTCAACAATCTGAAGGTTTAGACATTTAGGCTTGTATAAATGTTGATTTTGAGTTTTCCTTCTTTTCAATGATGAGGACCAATTTTGCAATTAAAAGGGTACCTTGTATATATTTACACGATTTAATATTGAACTTCAATGATCCTATAACACAGAGAGAATGTACAGATTAATAATTGAAGTAAATAAAAATATTATTATTAAATATAAGATCAAGCTTATGGATATAAAATGAAAATCAATCCGAACACGTTCTACAGTACCTGTCAAAAGATTAAAATCAATTTTTATTTTATTTTTTTCAAAAACCTATGGCATTAACAAAAGTAAGCTCTTGTTTGCTCTCTTTATTTATACTCTTTATTTTTAATTACATATTCACATAATAAAATATTTTGCACATAAACTCAAAAAATTTCCTTATTTTTTAACTACATATTATTCAAATAATCAATATTCAAAATACTATTTTCTCCAATTTCTTTTTATAATGACCATCAAACATGAGCTAAATGTCGAGGTTTTGATATATACGATTAAAACACTGTAGCACATCATGTGCATGTAAGTTATTATGTACATTTAGCACAGCTGGTCAACCTGTGAGAGAGTTGTGCCACTTGAAAACTTAATATTATTTCAATAATTTCAATTTATATTTGAAATTGTAGCGAGATAAACATTCGTGTTCTCCTTGAAGTGTTGGGCGTTCCGACTACTTCGATAGACAAACGCTACCTGCAAAATGAAGCTAGGGCTTCCTCCCCCGTTTTACCTCCGGCATGAAAATCAGTGGGTGGTTTTAGTAAGAAGGAAAGATAATTGAGATTCAAATAGTTGGATTCAAAAAATCTATACCTTTCTCACCTTATGGGTATTTATAAGCACATAATGCAACGTACATGTTCAGCGGTTATTGGTGTCATGTGTCCCACATAACTCTTCCAACTTGCCCCACATTCTGAAGGGATGACCCCTACTTCTCCAGCGATTGGTTGTGTCCACGATTGCCGTTGAACGATTCCCGTCCGTCTCATGGCCATTTTTAGAATTAAGTGTGGCTTGGCCCTATAGCAGTCGACGACCTCGTGGTGGTATGCGGTCTTATAGTGGTAGACAGCCCATGTGAACGTAGAGTGCCCCATAGTGGTAGACGACCTTGTGGTGGTAGGCGGCCTGTAGTGGTCGACGACTCATGTGAACGTAGAGTGCCTCATAGTGATAGATGACCTCGTGATGGTAGGCGGCATGTAGTGGTAGACGGCTCATGTGAACATAGAGTGCCCCATGGTGGTAGACGGCCTCGTGATGATAGGCGACTTGTAGTGGTAGACGGCTAATGTGAACGTAGAGCTCCCCATGGTGATAGATGACCTCATGGTGGTAGGTGGCCTATAGTGGTAGACGGTTCATGTGAATCAAGTAGTACTCACTTTGTGACCATCGTAGATCATTATTAATGCCATCTTATATCAATATCAGTACTCAATTTCAATTCTATTCATTCTACACACTTTCGTTCCATAATACAGTCATACTTCTGTCTATACAAATACAAATTGCTTTATAAACATACAAATTTGATATATCTATTGCGGAATCCTATCACGTACTCGAGCGAAATCAAGTTTGGAAATTGTGCTGGCACTCAACATTGTGCTCCCTGTAAAGGACTTCGTGATGAGCTCCTAGTTTATATGAGAACTTCATTTATCATCAAAATATAAGCCTGTTTACGAATTGAGTTATCTCGAATATGTTGATTGGCCAATTCATTTACATTTGTGCATTTGCATCTGATACAAAAATTCCTCCACCAGTGCTTGGGACAGATGAGTTGAATGCATATTTGCACAAGTATCAGTTAGAACTTGATCCTCAACTTGAAGCTCTTGTCGGGAGGTGTGCTGCATGCAAGAGACTATTCTAGATCCCATTAACTTAAGGTGCGTCGACAAGAAGGTGAGTCATCTTTCATTTTACAGACACAGCAGGAAACCATGGTCCAAGTTTGTCAATGCGAATATTCAGCATCTAGTGTCTCCTGAGGTCATTTCCTTTTAGTTTAGTTCACAAAAGAAAACAGAAGCTGACTGATTTTTGTGTTATTAGCATTTGCAAACATTTCTTTGAGTTTGATCCTCTCTCCTTTTATTCTTTACATGCGATAGATTTTCTTGACACGCTCCTTCTGTATGATCATCAGGATAGACTCACGGCAAAAGAAGCCATGGTAGTTTCTTCAGCCTCATTATCCATGTTGCTTATTTTTGTTACTGATAATTGTTACTATTACCAGTGTGTCCTGTTTTGATCTTTTCGTTTTTCATTTGCTTTCGACTTCTGCATCACTTCAAAAATATTCTCACAAACTAATACATTGAGTACCTTTCCTTTGTTCTTAAGCTAGGCTCACCCATATTTCTCACAAGTGATGGCCGCAGAGAATAGCAGACTACAGACCCAATAGCCTGAAGACACTGTTCCACGCACCAGAGACTCCTATTGTAATTTAACTTGCTTCGATTGTTAGGCTGGTTGTTGAGGTCGCAAACATCATTTGTGAACAAATTTCCTATGAAGTTTGATTAAGAATACTACATTGAACTTCCGTTTCTATGGATTCTAAAACAAATTTTGGTTGTATCAGTATATGTTGAAGTTCTATTTGCTCTTCTATTAAGATAAATTCCTCCAAGAGATTTAATAAAGCTACCTTAAAAACACAAAATGTAACAACCTTGTGAGAGATGACAGATGTTATTGTATTCTATACACAGCAAAATTTGTTGCAAACTCCAAGTTGTACCATAAATAATGTCTTTTGAGTTTCTAATAATTAGAGCTCTACAATAATGTGATTCATTTACAAACATTAATCTTCTTCGTCCTGCACTTGATTCCGGATCCACTTTGTGGCTACCCATTTTTCCCCTTTGATAACCGGACAGCTCCCATGAAGAGATAACTGCGCCGATGCCAAAGAATGTAGCAATCAGAAACCAATTCGGCCGTAAAGACATAACAAGAAATTATTATAAACCTTGTCAAACCATTCAAAAATATGTAATGCACAATCTCATGCAACAAAGTAAGTGACAGTTTCAAGAAATCATAAAAATCAAATTCGTGAAATGCAAAATAATTTTAGAAAATTACATGTGAAATTTTCATAGTACTTCTCATATTATACTACAGAAATTGAAGTCTAGCACAGCATTGCCCTTGAGGTCATACTATTTGTTTCCCCTGATTCTCTCTCTTCCGATATTGTCAACAACCCTTGCTTACACCAGTCATTCTATTTTTGTTACTGCCATTTTCACTCTACTCTTCTATTTTACCCCCTTGTAATTTTGTACCAGTAGAAATAAGACCAATATCAATAATCATTTTATTTGCCTTGGAACGAACCTTGCCTGTAATCATAAATGCATAAAGTATGGCCCAAATGTATCATTCTCCCATGCACAATGCACCAAAGATCCATTTCAAGAGCCTGAACAATCTATGTTTAATATAGATACACAATATAAGTTCCTATATTAGTTGTTAATTTCTTGTTCATACCAATTATTTCAAATGAGCCTGAAGGATTTGAGGTGAACCTTTTCATTTCACCAGTGTCATTTGAACCTTCTCATTCCACCTTAGCATTTCCTTACGGAGTAGACTACTAGCTTTAGTATTAGTCCTTCAATAGAGATTACAAGGCGGCCAGCTCATTCCACATCAAATCACTATCTCCAATCAGAACACATTTTTCCTTCACGTTTCACCTTTGCAAGTTTCACCATCTTCGTTAGACTCGAACAATTTTTTCAATTAAGTTCAGTTTTCTGAAGCAATTAGGTAGCTCTACGTTGTAAACTTAACCAATCACATCTTATTGAGCAGCTCCTCTGCATACCACATAATGCAGAGGGTTAATGAGACTCTCATTTGTTGCCTGTAATGCATCTCATCAATCATCTTGATAAGATGTTCCAATTTTATTTTCAACTGAAACAATACTACATAAAACTCAAAGCTGATGTCACAAGTTATATACACCCATAATTCCTATAAATAATTGCAGATCCCTATTATTTTTAATACCTTTCCAGCTTATCAACTTATCAATGTTACACCAAATGCACAAAGGATTTGCAAGAAGAAAATAATCATGTAGAAATGCAAGACAGTGCAAGGATGAGAATGACATTTAGCAGTGCCACTCACCGGATCAATCGTGCCATTTGGGAACAGTGAGTAGAATAGAAGTCCATCCCCTCTGCGTGGCTTTACTCTTAGACCAATACATTTGCTGAAATCATAATTGCCATCCATGTTTAGCCCATTCTGCAGATCAAAGCATTTTAAGTGACCGCTGAAACCAGCACTCGAGGACCCCAGGTAAGCGGCAATGAGAGGAAAAGGAAGCTGGAGAATACAAGATACAATGGGATTGATCTTACCTCAAAAGGAAACATGGTTTCTCCTCCTTCCTCAACATCCGATAAATACAACAAGAAAGAAGCAACCTGAACAAAGTTACATCAAATCGAGATTACAAGAAGCGACATCATCTTAGTCTAAGAGATGGTGTTTGAATCTTGATAAACAAACATATCACAGTAACAGACTGACGAAGATCTACCCAAACGTAGTTTTTCTTTGTTGGGTGGTTAGGTAACCATTTTTGCAGCAAAGGGTTGATGTAATCACTAAGAGAACAAGTAATTCCAGCCCTAGTGAACCTAGAAGATTGAAATAATAAAAAGAAAGAATGAAGAAGAAAAATGGAGATGTGTGATAATAATACTTGTGCTGAGCTGAGCTGAGACAAGAAACCAAAATAAAGGAAGCTTCCAAATGTTTTAGATTGTAAATACATTATGAAATTGTTGTGTGTGCCCCCGTAATTTCCTGCGAAGGTGTATTAAGCGTAGTAGAATAGCCTTAAATCCAAGTTTTTTCATCTAAGGGGTAATAAGCTATTAGGACCGAAGACAGCGATTAAATCCCGGTAGTCAGAAACAGTATGAGAGGAAAGAAGGTTGTTTCCTCTTTATTTTTTGATAGAACATTGATTTCTTATGATGTCTCAGGTATATATTACTAGATTGCCCATCAGGCACTTAAAATCTAATTCCAAGAAAGAATGCCTAAATAAAGATCTAATATATTGGTTATCTTACCCTTTGGCTCTTCTGAGGACCATATTCAGCAGGATTAAACGCATCATAATGAGACTGATATCTCTGACCAATCTCATAACGCAAGACATTGAAAGCCTGAAATTGAACTGGAAGTCAAAGGTCTACCAATTCAACAAAACAATAGTCATGAAACTGCATGCAGTAATTCAGCCTAAATACGTGGAATCATTCTACGCACAAGTTGTTCAAAGTAGATTGAAAAAATTAGGGAAACTCATATCTCATATACATTTGGCATTGGTAGAAATGAAATCTCTGGACACAATTTACTAGTAATTAGTTGTATATTCTTTGAACTAATAACAGCACCTTGACAGGATGTTTCTTATAGAAATGGATAGAGAACTATGTTTCATATTGTCATGTGGTACACATCGAACATTTTAACAAGAATTTACGTCTCTTTGAAATAGAAGAAATGCTAAAAGTTCCTCATAAAACGATTTTTAATTTTAGTCCAGCATAAAGCATTGATGCTGAGGTTTCTGTAACTACAGATATTAAACAGGGCCCAAACTAGTGCCTTTCATACATATGAGACCATAAAAGAGTTGTCTTGAAAGGCCTCAGCAGTTAAGCTACATTATTCCTTACAAGGGGTGCAAATATTGATTCACAGTTTGTGCCATACACTAAGGGTGTGTTCGGTTCCAATTAAAATTGAAAATATAGTCATTATTGAATCTCACTCGTTGAATAAAAGTTACAATAACGGTTAATTTTTTCCAGCCGTAAACTTCGGGGTCCCGTGGGATTAGTCGATGTGCGCGTCAGCTGGCCCAGACATCCACGGTTATCAAAAAAAAGATTTTAATCCGATTTTAATCTCTACCAAACATACTCTAAATATGAAGTCAGTATATGCACGTATAGGCAACAAGAAACAGTAATGTAGTTTGACAGGCACTACCTCTCCATGATTCCTGGGGATCATTGTTGCTTTAGCAATTTTTGCCTCAATCTGATCCAGGAGTCCAGTTTTGTCTTCAGATGAGCTTATAAACGTGCCAGAACTAATTTAAAAAAAAAAAATCATCATGAAAAAAAAAATTATATATAATGCGAATTACTTGCATAAATAAAAAAGAGTTAACACAATGCTGAAAGGTGTACAGTGTAACCTAATGCCATACACATGATTCCTCATGATCAGCCATGTGATCCAAGATGAAAATAGTCACCTTGTCCTAATTCCTTTTGTATTATCCGCTGTTTCTCCCGGGCGTAGAGCTAAGGATGATGGTTTGAGGTCTTTCTTTGCTATTTTGATTATGCCTTGGCATTGTTCTGCAGTGGCGAAATTTGGAAAGTATAATGCCCGGGGACTCCAGCTTAAAATCTACATAAGAGATTAAAGGATCAAGAATGGTGCATTGAAAAAAAAAAGAAAATAAATGCTTATGGCTTATTAAGAAAAAAAAATCTCTAATGATTGGTTGAAATCCTTAGGTTTAAAACCCAGCATTTGAGATCTATAACACAAATGCAAGTTGTGCCCATTAATTTCTAGTAGTGCTCTTGCCCCAAAAAACATTCAAACTGTAAAATATGCCTTGAACACATGATGTCCGGCCTAGGATTTAAAACCTCCAGTGTGTTGGACCATTCAAAAAAGTGTAAAGGATTCGAGACTAGGATTTCAAATCTCATCAATTCAAATGCTATGATTCATCCATGGCTTCTACCATTGGTCTTTCCATTCAAATTTATCTGTGGATCATACTGTCAAACTAGAAACCATTCTTTTAAAATCCATCCATCTAAAATGAACTTAGTTCATTCGGCAACAATGAATAAAAAGGCCCAGAATGAACACAAACTAAAAAATGTTTGATTCCATATGTACAAAATAGTGATCAGCTTTTCAAGTACAAATTGATTCCAAACAACCAATTATCATTATGGCACTACATCTTAACTCATTACCGAACTATTCTACATATAAAATAAAATAAAATAGAACGGAATATAAAAAGAAAAAATTCATTCGTACCCTGTTTAACTACAGAATAGTAAGTTTTCAAATCCATTGACAAAATCCTAAAATGCACACACCTGAAAAGGAATCCGTGTGAGAGACGCCTCTCCTGTCTTTCCATGTGGCAACAAATCAAACTCTTGATTATTCTCCACCTCCAGTCCCCGCGGTTGAGGCCTTAAAGTACTTGAGACTTCCTGACATCACAAGCAACCGGTGATCTATCATTTCACACACACACGAATAGTGATTCAGCAAAAAAGAAACGGACCTGCTGAGAGAAAAGGGAAGCACCAAAGAATCCGGCGAGAAAGAAGAAGAGGCACAGGAGGAAAATCGACGGCAACCCTAGACTCAACCAATTACCTCCTCCACTTTTACTTCCTTTGTTCTTCATTTTTTTCCCCTCTAATCGATCGTCTTTTTGTAACGGCGCATACAAGAATATTTCTTCTCCTTTTCCGGTTTTCCCTTCTTTTTGTGAAGTAAAAAATAAAAACAAGTCAATGCGAATGGTAAAGTTCATTTGTCATCACGACAGCGTCGACAGGCAGAGAACCTATCGGCCCGTGTTGACTTTCTTACGTCGCCGGAATTTTTTATTCCTATGCTCCCAAACAAGTACTTAGTTAGCCACATAAGCATTAATCATTTAATTATCGAATATCGTAATTGTTATTTAAAAATTATGTATAAGAAATATTTTGATTAATGAAATTTTTATCCAATTAAGCATCTGTTTGATTTACATTATTTTTTCCATTCTCATTCTTCTACTCATTTTCAACCACACATTTTTCAATAAAATAATATTTTCATCTCACATCAATAACCATTCCTTCTTTTTTAACCACACATTCTCCATCAATCTACTATTTCAGAATACATTCTTTCAAAATAATGTGGATCAAACACACCCTAAATTTCATTACATTATCTGTTGATAAATCATTATATAAATTGCTATATATATGTAGCACAACCAAAATTTAAATCATTATAGACATAAATTTATTTTTATTTTTTTATTTTTTAATTTATTTTTGGGCTTGCCCGAGCATGCCCGAAGTAGTTGTATTTTACTTGTTTCTTGTTTGCTCGGGTATGCCCGGTGTACTTGTACATGAATTTTGATCATGAAAATTTACATTTATCGATAAAAAAAAAGAGACATAATTTGTTTTGAAACTTCAAAACAACATAAATATTAAATTATTTTAATTGGTGAAAATCATGTCTATATTTTGAAATGTCTATAACCTTGTCAAACCTTCAAGTCAATGAGTATATAAACTAATAAAGTTAATACAATAAAATCTCTATAAAATAATAATGTTGGCATTGAACAAAATCATTACTTCAAAGAGATTATCAATAAAAATAATTTATTAATTTGGATTATGTGAAGCAATTTCTAGTCAATGTTGTAAAACCGTGACGAATGTGAAGCACCTTTTAATTTATTCTAGTGAAAATTATACGATGAGAGAATGCTAATTGATGAAGAAATTATTCAAGGGGCACAAACTACGCTTATCGAGAATGAACATGATTTAGATTATAATAATTGTGTTTCTCTAAAAGAAGCATTTTGAATCGAGATTGAATTTTTTATTGTTTATTAAGTGAATTTATTCTTAAGTTCCATAGTTTGAATCGATTGTAAAGTTTCAATTATTTATTTAACGACGGGTTCGTCCACTTATGGAGTCCGAGTTAAAAATTGGTAGATTGCAAGCCCGTGGGGACGTGCGATATGAGCAAGATGCAACGTGCAAGGAAACTTTCGACACGTTACAGCGCAGGCCACACAACGTTCTGTAATTTCTGAGCCACAGAATATATGTAAAAATCTAACCTTCTTTGGATAATCCCACTAATTAATAAGACGGACCAAAATTTGTGTCAAACATAAATTTTCGCTTTAGAACAAAACAAAAACACCATTATTTTCCTCCATGTAAATAATGCAGATTGCAGACCATCTCTTCATGGTGAACTAATCAGGCACACTGGTTTTCCACAGAAGCTGCTGTCGATTAATTGAAAAAAAAAAATGCTTCGGTTG
Source organism: Fraxinus nigra (assembly GCA_903798295.1). Lineage (NCBI taxonomy): Eukaryota > Viridiplantae > Streptophyta > Magnoliopsida > Lamiales > Oleaceae > Fraxinus > Fraxinus nigra. Next base: position 2,568 of record CAIGRH010256837.1, on the reverse strand, counting down.
AATTTGTACTGTTCTATAGTCCCGAGTCCTCGACAGGCTGATGTGGGCAGTAGTTTCCGATCGATAATTCGGTACGACAGAAATCGAATTTTAGCCGGGAGTATTGCTGTCAGAGCCCTGAGAGATGAGATGGATGGGGGCAAAAGTGGGGTGCCTGGTCGGAGCTGGGATCCAGGGATGGAAGTAGAGGTGCCATTCGAACAAAGGCCGGTAGGTTCTACCTATCATTTAACTTAATTTTTTTTTTTTCAAATGACTGAGTTTTATCACTTGTTACAAATTGAATTTTGTTGTGTCATTCAGTTTGATTGTTAGAAAAATCGACTTTACTTTTTCATTAGCGAAATTGAGAGAGATGGAGAATGAATTGTAACAAATTTTAGGTTGAGTAACCTACTTCAGTAAAAGTTTGTTGATCACCAGTCTATTTAACCTCGTACAGTTTAGAAAAACCTTAATGGCTTGTTTCGTAAGGTTAATTATATGGATTGAAGTAGACCATGTAATGAACTGGTCATCTTTTTCTTATAGGATCTGGTAACAGGTTGATTTTATCATATGATGGTGATTTGACAGGTAAATGAATACTCATCTCTGAAAGAAGCATCTCTATACTCATGGGCTGACTTGGATCCAGGCTCTTTTTTCCTACGTCTTGGTGGACTCTGGTTGGTAACTTTCACCGTCCTAGGAGTGCCTATTGCAGCAGCAAGTTTCAATCCTACAAAGGTAGTATACATGAGCATACTATTAAGGTTTTGTTAAGAATGTCTTCTGCAAAATTTGTTAATGGAATTAAAATTGTGCTCACTGCCAAGTACAAGCTAATAGTTTTCAATCAGCAGGATCCTTTACGATTCGTCTTAGCAGCCGGGACAGGAACTCTTTTTCTTGTTTCATTAATTGTCCTAAGGATTTATCTGGTATGTTCAGTTAATCTAATGGAAAGTTCATCATTTAGAATACCAGAGACTTTTCTTGTTCCATCAGAATGTTTTAAATGTCTCAATACGATCTACATTTTTTATTATGCATATGTGTGCAGGGATGGAGTTATGTTGGTGATAGGCTTTTATCAGCGGTCATACCTTACGAAGAGACTGGATGGTATGATGGACAAATGTGGGTGAAGCCACCCGAGGTTAGTGCTGTTTATCGTTAATTTTGGCATGCTAGGCACCCGAGGTCAGTGCTGTTTATCAGTTATAACCCAATCCATAAAACCGCATTTGATTGATCATTTTTCTTGCAGATCCTGGCCCGCGATAGATTATTGGGTTCGTACAAGGTATTGAATAGGTTATATTGCTTTCTATTATAGAGAACAGTATAGATTTTGAGTGTATTGCTCTCTATTGTAGAGAACAATACAGATTTTAAAGCCTAGAGAGGTTGTATCTTCTATAAGAGTGAAAGAACTGTGTAAATTTGTGCATTTAGGTAAAACCAGTCGTCAAGTTGCTGAAGCAGACACTAGTTGGAACCGGAGCATTGCTAGTTGCAGCTGTTTCATTATTTATTTTCGCCACACCAGTCGAGGATTTTATCCAGAACACATTTGTTAAGGAGAACCCATCCAACGTTTCATCATCAAAGATCAACACAAAGTTCAATTTAAGGTATTGTATGAAACAAGTCGAGTTTTTTCATACAATACAATACAATCTTCCTTATCAAACACGTCACGTCATATTTACTGCGCATCACAATTTTTATGAAAAATATTGAAGGAAGGAGGAACTGTTGAGACTGCCGGCCGATGTGAAATCAGACGATGATCTAGCCGCAGCCGCAGCAGAGGCTGCGGATGGAAGGCCAGTCTACTGCAGAGATAGGTATTATCGTGCATTGGCCGGGGGACAATACTGCAAATGGGAGGATTTACTTAAGTGATAATGTGAGAAAAATTGGCAGATGTTCAGTTTTCACGTCATGTACAAAGCCCAGTGATCTCTTTTGATTGGATGGGGAACTATGGAATTTCTTAGATATAATCACAGGCAAAGCAAAGAGTAGGGAACTTAAAATTTTTATTTTGGAAATCTTAATGTTAAACCATAACAATCAGCTGCATTTGCATTGTTTATACAAATATATTATGTGATATACAGACTGTTACAGAGTGAAAGGTGTGGATGGTTCGAATTTAAGGTAGCGTAAAAGTTCACTTCAAATACCAAGAACATAATACAGAGATTAATCAGAAAAAATTACTGAAAAAATGGTACATAAATTGGGCTAAGAGCTATAGTTTTAACTCAAGTGAGCTTAGTTTCCAGGATTTGCCATGGAATTTAAAATTGAATATCTTTTATATTTAATTTTCATTTTTATTCAGTAAAAATTGTATTTAAAAATTTACTCAACATCAGTCGTATTACATACCCTGAATAAGTAAGAATAATATTAAAATCACTTAAAAAATTGCTTATGATCACGTCAAAAACACAAAATGGACTTTCACATTAGACAGAAGGCAGTGTTTTGGTTTCTTTATATTGGCAAAAGTATAATACATGTTGGGAGTGCGCCCAAAATCCCACATTGGTTAGAAATGAGAAAGATTAT
>CAIGRH010256816.1:0-12319 GCA_903798295.1 Fraxinus nigra | reverse complement strand
TATTTTAGTTAAACGAAATACTAGTTTTAAGAATTCATATTATGACCGCAATAATTAGTATATGTATCTCTACACGTTATACTAATTTATCGAATTTTACTATATAATTTAAACCTCAAACTCACCTCTTGATTTGTAAGAGACTCACATAATCAACAAATTATTGAATCAAGTAATTTAATGCATTAAACTCGTAATAAAACCAACACAAAAATAAATAAATAAATAATAGAACTTTTGAATAAAAAAAATAAAGGATAACAAGTTGACTACATTATTTTTCCTAATATAAAAATTAGTTTTCCTACCGTAAAAATAAAAACACGTAAAGTGGAATGATATCACCAAAAATTGACAAAACGTAAAATTTCTAGTGTATGCCGTCTCCTTTCTTTTCCTTTTCTCTTTCTTCTTCTCTTTTCTGGTCCTTTTTCTCTGCCACTTCCTTGTGCGTTTTTCTTTTCTTTTCTTTTCCTTTCTTTCTGTTTCCATTGTCGTCTTTCTTCCGTGTTTACTTTGCACATTTTTATCTTTGTTCTTCTCTTTTTCGTGTCCTCTCTCTTTCTCTCTCTCTCTCTCTCTCTATATAGTTTGAGACTTCAATTAAAATTTTCAATGCAAGTCTATTGATGTTCATTTAATTTGAACACATTTAATGTAATATTTATCTCCAAGGTTTCATATTTGAATTTTGTCATTTTTCGTCATCTTTTCATTCTTTTCTCCGATTTTCATCAAACATAAATTATGTAAAATTTTATCCAAAAGACAATAAAATATCATGATTTAGAATTTTGAATAAGCGTAGAAACTAAACTTATCACACCTCCAATTAAATTTAAATCTTTGTTTGTCCTCAAACAAAACTAAAACATATCAAACACACAAACAAGCAATGATAATCATCTAATTAGTGGTTAGTCAATCAAATAAAGCAACAAGATTTAACTTGTTAACCTGACTTTTTATCTCGGAATTGAAATTATAATAACAAATTAATGCACAACTTCAAAGTCACAATACAAAAATTAAAATTCACTTTATAATATAAAATCGACGTGCGTGTGAAGAATTAAGCATATCATTATGAATTCATATGTTGTTTCAATTTCCGACCCTCAATTGTCAAATATGTTCTTTCATCACTCGTAAGATTCACACACCTCCAAACTTATTTTTTTCACCATTTTTCCGTGCGTGAACTAAGGTTGGATTTTTTTTTTTTACTATATTCACCTCTCTAGTTTGGAAAGATCTCATCAATTGCAGTTCAACATTTCAATAAATAAGGATTATCCATTAAATTTGATTACTTCAATCTCTAGGATTTAAGTAAGCTAGAAATCTCTTATTAAAAATCAATTTTTCTAAATAAGTGTTTGAGACTTAATCAAGGCATTTGGTGTGTATTCTGTTTTATGCACCTGCTTTTTTTGAATTCTTTTTCTTAGAATAATCTTTTTCTTTATTTGAAGCATTCTCTCCCCTAAACTTTCTAAATGACCCATATAACAAGCATTCGATCGATGGCTTCCAAGTTAGATGACCATAGGGCATCATATTTTAAAAACTCTTGTAGGCTTAATTACTCGAGTTATAAAGGTTACAAAGAGAAATTTTGTAATAAAATATTTTTTATGCATTAATTAGTGTAATATCCCTAATTTAATATCAATTCAAGTAAAACGGTCTCTGACTTGAGATTTTCACCCAATTGCATCCTATTGACTTTAGACAATCCACACAACATTTTAATTTTACACATGGAACCCTTATTTATCTCAACATTTTCATTCAACAATGAAATCCCCCTTCCCAAACTATTCAAAATTTGGTCCAAGAATGTAAAATTTAATGGTTTTGGGTTTAACATCTATGGTCCATTATTTCAATCTATTCAATTATGAAATCAACTCATTCCTACACAATGCTTAACTTAATTCATGAGCTCAATATATATCAAATTTCACATGAAAAAGGAAAAAATAATCTAAGCATGCAACTTATTCACCATTCATAGACTAACTCATAATTCAATATATTTATCATTGTCAGACAGACCAGTTAATTCATAAAAGCACACAAAAAAAATTTATTATATCATATTTTTTATTTTATGAATTTTCCAAAATTTTCTTTTTCTTTTTATTAAAGCAATAAAATCACGCAAAAGCACATAAAAAATAATTAAAAACTCATGTTTTCCACCCCCAAACTTGAACTAGATATTGTCTTCAATATCTTTAATCCTAGATTCGCATATAAAGGGGTGTGGAAGAAAGTGAAGAAAAGATTCCCCTAATATGACTTGTAATTTAATGGTTAACTTTCCTATTGCTCCCATGGCACCTTGATCAATATTGATTTAAATGTTCCGCGATGTCATGTTCCTGAAAAATCAAATAAAATATTAAGATCAAATAATTGGAACAAGTGTTATTTAGCTTTAACATCTAATAAACATACTAATATATCGAAGACCTAAGGGGAACGTGGTATAGATGGAGGAGAGTGGAGACTGAGAAGAGAGAGTGGTGGAGAGAAGAGAGAAGGTAGAGAGAGTGATGGGGAGAAGAAGGTAGAGAGAGCGACGTAGAGAAGAGAGAAGGAAAATTGGGATGAAATTGATTAGAGTTTGGATGAGAATTGTACAATTAATATTTCATATTTAAAAATAAAATATATGATTTTTGAAACGTGAAACCTTCAATCCGATTTTTGAAATTGAATCTTCAAAATTCTAATTTTGTGTAATTTCCTCTTTGTTTAAATTAGATTTTCATGTAAACCTTTTATCATAAATGGTTAATTCATCGTTTTTATCATATTACATTAATAAAATTTCGTGAGTTTATTTTTTCATAATTTGGTGGATTCCAAAAATTGCGATTTTAAAATTTTCATTTGAATTCCTTGCTTCGCGTTGCGTCATTTTAAAATGGAACCCCAAATCTTGTATCAAAGCCCATTAAGCTCAAATTAGCAATTCAATCCGATTAAAATAAAAAAAAAAATGAGCACATGAATCTCAAAATTGATCTGTTCAAACAAACTATCATCTTGTGGGGTAAGAGATAAAAATCTCACATCAAATAAAATTAAAAGATAGACGTTGGTTTTGAGCTATTTCATTTAATAAAGTTGACATTTTAAAATGGAACCCCATGTCTCAATACGAGTAAGTGTCTAGCTCAGAGAACTGCTAGACCTATTATATTACTTGCAAGCGTAGGGAAATGCATTACGCTTATGGCCTTCATGATGGATAGTTGGTCACTTCATTCACGATGCGATACTCGTTCTCTTCTTCTGGAATTGCTTCGAGTTCTTAAATTAGATTGTGAGGTTAAATTTCTTGAATGTCATTTAGTATCTGATTTTATATTACTTGGAAGCAGAGGGAAATGCGTTGTGCTTAAGGCCTTCACACGGTGAATCCTTGATTACTTCATTTATGATACTTATTCTCTCCTGGAATGGATTCGAGTTCTTAAATTAGACCTTCGAGCTTGAATGTTGTTTAGTAGCTGATTTCTAATCAACTCTTTGCACTTTGCAGCTATAATAGTTGAAATATTGTTTTTCACACGAATTAAGAAATCTTGTTTAATGTTATTGAAAAATTAATTTCTGTAAAAAAACTTTCCTAATTTATCATAATTTAATTATTAATAACTAATAGTAAATTATTATTGGAAGTAGTAAAGAAATTGAATGATTCCAAGAAGTGGGATTTGGATTACTTGTAAATTTTCAAGACTAAGTGGAGAAAATTGATTATAACTAAGCAAATTAAATAAGGGTATATTAGTAAACAAATAAAATAAAATATTTTTAATAAAGAGTCGGAACTATATAATTGGGACAAGAAAATAAGAAAAATCGGCATATATAAATGGGACGGATAGAGTATCAAAATGGAGATAAATTTATTATGTATGTTGCATAAACGGAAAGTCGACGCACCAAAAAGCAAAATCAAAAAGACAAACTTGGATAGGAATAGATGAAAACCCGCGTTTGGAGGTAAATATACAACAACTCTATAAATACAAGGACCAACTTGCAAAAGCCTCCTAAATTATTCGTTTCATTTTTCTCATTTTCTCTCCACTTCCCTCCATATCTATACCAACCAAAATTCCCTCCTTTTCCCCCTACTCCTCGCCCCACCCCACCCCACACCAGTCACACTTTCACCTTAGAAAATCACAAAACCCTCATTTTCCCTCTCTATACAAATCTCAACCCTCTGAATAGATCAATTTGATTTAATTGATTGAAATAATTATATACTTGTTTAAATGGCTGGACCCGGGGCCCCGATCCGCGACTCGGCGGCGACGCCTCCAGCTGCGGCGGCGAATGGTCAGATCATCTACCAGCAACAGACGCCGCCGACGGCTACCAGGCGGCTTCTCCCCTTCGAATCCATGAAGCCGCCGTTTGCTTCCCACGATGACTACCACCGTTTCTCTATCCCCGGTCAAGCTCCTGCCTCCTCCTCACATCATCCTCCCGATGCTATTGTAGTTCAGTCTCCTGTGCGTTCTTAATTCTCTGATAGATGAATTTTTTTTTCTGCTATTAATTTCTGAGATGAATGTAAATTCACTACTATATTTTTATATGATTGTTTATATTTTAGATAGGTTTATGTCAGAATTCGAGAGATATAACTTTATAGTATTTTTACTTACTGTACATACAGCTTGCTAGATTTATAATCACAATGTTGATAGATATATCTACTTATAGGGCAAAACGTAGGACAGCTATAATTCTTAAATGAAATTGCATTCCTTCTTACTTCTAGAAGCATGGCAGATTCTTGAGGCAACTCAAATCCAACTGCAAGAGAACTCATCAGCTCCAATTCTCTCGGCAGCTATATATTTTAGTTCGCCTGTCAATGACTGAGCTACTATTGCATAGAAATTTTAATTCACCATCTCTTACCGGATATACACAAGTTTTGTTTCCCATTTTACATAAAATTACTGCTAGTCACTGGAATCTGATTCTCTGTTATATTTAATTTGGTTTGTGGCCTCCCTTAATGATTTTGCTTTTTATCTAACAAATATGGAGGTGGTGTTACATTAGTGGGTGCACAAAATTCGTCCATGGTAATTGGAATGACAGTTAGAATAGCTTGCTGCACTGTGAACCAGGTTTATTTGATTTTCTTTCGAAAGGATTACCCTTACGGCACCTCATGATATATGTATAGTTTATTTCGATCATTTTGTTCTTAGTTCCTTTACTAACTCCAAATTTTTCCAACTAAAATGTGTCTCTCAGGCTTTAAAGCGAAAAAAATGGTGTGAAAACAATGAGTTTGAGTCTTGTGAAAAGACAGCAAGTCCTTCATATAATGATGCGGCTAGCAGTCCCTTCCTTACACCTATATCTGGAAAAGGAGGAAGGATAACTAGCAGGTCAAAGGTCACAAAGAACAATAGATCTGCACCTCCAATTCCTGCCTCGAGTGTTGGTGAGATACATTCTTCTAGATTCTTCTAAGCTGATTGACTGTTAACTTATCAGTAGCAGTGGGGTCATTTTCTTGATAGAAAATGCTTGAGAACAGTTAAAAGTTCATTCTTTTGAGCCCAAACATCTGCATCATCGGATTACTTTTATATATTCAGAGTTTCCTTTGTATAGCAACATATAACATGATGTCTGTTTAAATTTGCAGACACTCCCTTAGCTCTTACTCCTGCTGGCAGCTGCCGCTATGATAATTCCTTGAGTAATTTTGTTACCTTGTATTTGGGATTTGGAATATCAACCTTTTGTTGCACAAGTGCGCAAGTGATAAATATATGTCATTCTTCTCAGGTCTTCTAACAAAGAAATTCATCAACTTGATAAAGTATGCAGAAGATGGAATTCTCGATTTGAACAAAGCTGCAGACACTTTGAAGGTGCTTTCTCTGCTAGATTAGTTGTCCTTTCAGTTTCAGAAATTCATTGCAGTTGTGGTTGTACAGGTGCAGAAGAGACGGATATATGACATAACAAATGTCCTTGAAGGAATTGGTCTTATTGAAAAGAAGCTCAAGAACAGAATCCACTGGAAGTAAGTCTGTATTTCATTTACAAAAAAAACTTGTATAATGCTTTTACCTTTTAAGTGAGCATATCATTTATCAATAAAGGCAGTGACGATTGAAGCTTGAAACTTAATGAAGATTCTTATAATTACTTAATAGGGGACTTGATCATTCAAGACCTGGACAAGTGGACAATGACAGTACTCTTTTGCAGGTACATGGAAAAGAAAGCCTAAACCTCAAGTGTTTATATACTTTGTTCCATATATTGCCCATTGAGTAGAATTAAATGTGGACTTTCCCAAGTATTCATGCATCTTGATATTTTCTTTTCCATTTACCTGCAATTTTATTATAAGTTTACTTGTACAACATTAAGTTAAACCTTATTTCCAATAAAGTCAAGCCAGCTATAGATTTGCATGTAAAAAGTCAAATTAAATTTGTTTACACACGAATCATTTGCTTCGTGATTCCTTCTTGTCTGTTTACAGGCAGAAATTGAGAACCTTTCCGTGGAAGAAAGAGGACTGGATGAGCAAACAAGGTTAAGGATTTATTATGTTGTTACACAATATATGCTGCTTTGTTCAAATTATTGCGTATGTTGATCTTTCAAGCTGTTACAGAGAAATGCAAGAAAAATTGCGGGATTTGAGTGAAGATGAAAATAATCAAAGGTAAAAATCTCCCTAGCATTATTTGAACTGAGTAACACTAATTTCCCTTTCACTAATACGCTTTTTAACGGTGACTATTTTAGATGGCTTTTTGTGACTGAAGATGATATCAAAGGATTGCCTTGTTTTGAGGTCCATTATCTTGTCCTTTTGTAATATGATGTACCATTCTGTATTATGATATGATGACATAGAAGATGAAATGAATTTTTCTGTTTGTGACAAATGATTGTCTATCCATTATCTACAGATTTCTGTAGCGATTAACCTTTCAGGATTTGATTCTGACAGGATGAAACCCTGATAGCAATTAAAGCTCCACACGGGACCACCCTCGAAGTTCCAGATCCTGATGAGGTAAAGCTAGAAAATGGAAAGCTTATGTGAAGCTTTACTGTGGATGATTCTGATTGTGAAGAATTTTTTTGTTAATATATAGGCCGTTGATTACCCACAAAGGAGATATAGAATGATACTTAGAAGCACAATGGGTCCTATCGATGTTTACCTTGTTAGGTACTAGTACAATTTCCTTTTTGATGCTCCTGGCCCTTGACATTTTAATCACCCTCCCTTATTGTTCATATCTTTTGTTAAAGTCAATTCTTTTTTTCTTATTGGAAACCTCTTACACCAAAACTTCAGTCAATTTGAGGAGAAGTTTGAAGAGTTGAATGATGATGAACCATCTACAAGCTGGCCTCTTGGTCCCACAACACAAGGAGCCTTTTTGGCAAGCAGTGGGAGGGATATTGAAGCTCAAGCACAAGATAACCATAGAATAAGCTCTGACTTTGGTGCTTTACAAGAGAGTGCTGGAGGAATGACGAAGATCGTCCCTTCAAATATTGATGTGAGTGTGGTGGTTTTGAAATGTATGTTTAACTTGGGTGGAAATGTATACAATGTTTATATAAAAGTGAAATTAGGAAGAAATTTAAAATTGCGAATGTATACGCCATGCTAGAATGAATAAGATAAAAATGAGATCCAAAACGATTCATGTAATCAATTGTGAGTGTGAGTAGAGATGTAAACCAAAATGAGTATGGCCCATTGTAAGTGAAAGTAGAGATGGACCTGACCGAGCGGAGATAAATGTAACATGTAGTTGATTCCAAATAATTTTTCGAATAAGCTTAATTTGTTGTAACAATGTGACTGAGATAAAATGCCTGACTCACCACTCTTAATCTGTTAAAGGTTTTATTAATCATATTGCTGTGCAATTTCTCCAAATTTAACTAGACACGTTTGATTTATATCTAAGAGTATCTTTATTCTATCTGAATGTACAAATTTTTCCATTGCTACAGAATGATGCAGATTACTGGCTTCTATCAGAAGCAGATGTCAGCATCACAGATATGTGGAAGACAGATTGTATCCTTCTTCGAATGCTCATCTTAGTTTCAACAAAAAAAAATTCCTTTTAACTGCTACTTCCTTAACTTCAATTGCAGCAGGTGTAGGATGGAATGGGGTCGATATGCTTGATGATGAGTTCGGAATGGCTTCTATCGTCACACCAAGGCCACAGACTCCACTATCTGGTGTTGCTGACGTGCCTGATGTTGTTAATTTGCCACCTAGGTGATTTGGCTTCATATGGTTGATCGGACAAGCATTGTCATGTCTACTCGAGAGGGTAAAAAACTCATCGCCATTAGTTGTTGTTAGATTGCTGATTCATCTCGACAGTCGTTTGGACATGTAATGCATGAGGCAATGAACTTTACACTGAAAGAAGGAAAAACCGGAGGACGAGGGAGTGGAGCTATGATTCTTTTGTACATCTGAGCAACCTTCACCAATTCAGAGGTAAATAAACTTTCAATTTTAGCAATTCTGTGTAATTTTATGGATACACATAAAGCAGTGTGTCGGAGTTTGCTTTCTGAATCTGTTTCGGAAGAGAATAGGGAAAAATAGAAGAAAAATCAAAGACAACATCCATCTGACAATGCGTCAACACATGTGGATTACTGTATCTCATTTACTGGAAATTTTAGATAGGAACTATAACAACTTTAATTCCATCCTTAGCCTCCGGTATGAAGGATTGGGATGAGAAGAGATCATGTTCTCATCTTTGCGCAGTTCAATTGTGGTTTTACCTAACTTGACGAATTCAAAGAAAATTGCTTGTTTATTTATAATCATCATTCTTTTACACACTTCATCTAGCAACAATAGACATTCTACTTTGACAAATACCTCTAAATTTCTTCTCTACGGTACTTCAAGCTAACACAAGCATAGAAATAGAGCACATCTAGATACCCCCATCCCCACACTACATATTCTTGGTATCATATCCTACAACTTGGGAGTTTTCAGACATGAAATGTTTTATTTCTTCCAACACTCTGTTTGCCAATTCTGAGAAAGGGTCATTTGTGAAGAAACCATGTTGTTTTCCTTGGAATTCAACATATTTAATCTTCTTTCCTATTTCTTTAAGTCTTTTTGCATAGTCCTCAATTCTGTCCTTCATCACTTCACATTCTCCTGCCATTACCAATATTGGGTCAAGCATTATTGATTCAAGATTTGGGCTATAAGGCCCAAATGGGTTTGCCAGTGGATGGTCTGCAGTCTCTCCAGCTGGTACTGACAGCCTCCAAAATCTGTTAATTGGGAGAAAATTGAATGTTAACCACAATAATAGAAAGAATAGAATGATCCCTTGTCCCTAGTGGACGGATANGGGTCATTTGTGAAGAAACCATGTTGTTTTCCTTGGAATTCAACATATTTAATCTTCTTTCCTATTTCTTTAAGTCTTTTTGCATAGTCCTCAATTCTGTCCTTCATCACTTCACATTCTCCTGCCATTACCAATATTGGGTCAAGCATTATTGATTCAAGATTTGGGCTATAAGGCCCAAATGGGTTTGCCAGTGGATGGTCTGCAGTCTCTCCAGCTGGTACTGACAGCCTCCAAAATCTGTTAATTGGGAGAAAATTGAATGTTAACCACAATAATAGAAAGAATAGAATGATCCCTTGTCCCTAGTGGACGGATAAAAACTTCTCATTACTTTAGGTTTTCTTGCCACGTCATTGATGAGAAGTTTTTATCATGTCCATTGAGGGCACATGATCAAGACTGATAGAAAGAAGCCGTGACATATGATTGTATTTTTGATACATGGTATTTGACAGAACCATGATCAATATATTGAACAAAATTTTGACTTGTTTTTGATACTGTTCAATCCTTCAAAGTGAATGTGAAGATCTTTGAGTTGGACAATCATGAGTAATCCTTTTGCATCAACTCTTTGATCAACCAATTTCGAGATTGAATGCAGAAAATATATATTTCTTCGAGAGAGGATTGAGACGAAGGCCTAAGATTCAAAAAACTCATAGATAGTCTGGGTCTTGTCCCTTGACCTAAAATCTATCCTACTTTAATATACACACAAAACAGTATTCATACTGGTCATTTGCTAGGTAACGCTTATCCAAATAATCCCATTACAAAATTCTATCTCAGCATGTTTAATAAGTAATTAATTTTGCTTTTGACTTATGGCCAATATGGTACAAGAATAGGGCCATCCACTATCAAATAATGGAAGAACATGAAATTATTTTGTTATAATGGGAAAATGTGTATTCCACATAGATTAGATGATTTTTGACCCTACAAGATCTTCTAAAAGGGGACAATACATGAACAACTGCCAATTCCCAAATATAGATAATTGCTAAAAAAAATTTTTTTTAATATAAATCATATTTAAAGAAATGTGACATTTCAATCAAGCCTAAATTATATGATTCAAGTTGATCATTGAACTTTATTATGTTTTGAACTTAAACTTTGATATGAACAATTTATTCCAATCATATTTGCTAATTTGACTAACGAAAAAGATGACGTAATAATTTAGCCATTTGTCAATTAAGTTGCAACATCAACTTCACCATTAGTGAAATTAATGTGTATGGACAAATTGACCAACTTGTAACAAAAGTTTTTAAGTTTCAATCATCAAATATGATAATCTCAACGACTAATTCAAAATAAAAGTAATTTCTTAATCTCAAAAGTCATGTCAAAGATGCCTATCTATCTTTTTCGAGCGTTATAAAAACTTAAGATATGTAGCAAAATATTTTTTCCCTCAGATGATGTGTTTGGAATGCAAACTAGACAAGATTGAGTGGTATAAATACAATTTTGACCAGACGTTTCATCTTTCGTTATATTTTATATTGTCCAGTTCAATATACAAAATATATATATATATATATATATATTATCTTGGATACAATTATTTAAATTATTGTTAGAATTGTCCATAACATGATAAACACCTAGAGAGGGTACAAACAACTTTCCAAGGTATATTCCACAAAATCATAGGCTCTCCTCCCATGAGAAAGGGGTGGCTGCTGATAAGATAGAAAAGCCAATCTTAGGATTGTGGTTATTAGTGGATTCCTAGATATTCCTCAATTGTAAGACTAAGTCCACATTCCAAAAGGCCAACAATATAAATCTTTAACAACCAACCACATATAGATAGGTAGAGGCATTGATTGCATGTGTGCAACAATTTTTCAACTCCCACGCTCGATCTCTTGTCTTAATCGCACTAACACTTTTTAGCAATCTCTATCATTATAATTAAGTCATTTTCATTATAAAGAATCAAGATCCAATTATTACTTTTGAGTACGATTAATAAATCAAATCACGTTATTTTTTTTTATTTAGGAATATAATGTTATTGTCCCATCCCTTAATCTCTCTAAAACAATATGAAAACGAATGTTCCAAAAGTTATTAGGTAGAGTTTACCTGGGACAAATTTATGAAATATAAAAAAATGACCCAAACATTTGGTTTTTAGCCTCTCGAAGTAGAGGTGGACAAATTGAGCGATGTAGTTTACCTCAAATTTATAATTAGCGTTTGTAGGATGTTGTTCATATAGAAATCACTTTTTTGGTTTTCGAGCATGGGTCGAAAGTGCATTAAATAGTTCACAATATTCCACCATCCCCCGCAACATCTCACCAACAGTGTAATTGACTTCCACCTTTTCGTCAATTTGTGCCATTGTTGATGTAATTGCACTAAAATATCTTTAGTAATGTGGAGGGCAATTTAGTCAATTCAACTTCCAAGTGAAGGGCATTACAGGAAAGGAAAATAAATGGGGAAAATAGGCATTTTTAATGTCAGAAAGTTATGTATACTAGACTTTGAATTTAAAAGAATCAAGAATCAACGTTTGCGAATGTTCAAATTTTCATCAATTTTGGACAAGCGCTTAGTTTGTTGTTGTAATATTTCTTACCTATTTAACAATGCATTTTATGACTTGTCAAGTAATGTATGCTTTATACATACATTTGACCAGGGACGGACCCAGAAAGGAAGTTCAGTGGGGACAAAATAAAAAAAACCTTGGAAAGAAAATCTGAAAACATAGAAAAATCTGGACAAAAAAACTAAAAAAATCTGAAAATCTTAAGAAAAATTGGAAATCTGAAAATTGAGTGGGGGTAGCGACCCCCCACTGGTCCTCGAGTAGGTCTGCCCCTGCATTTGAC
>CAIGRH010256806.1:0-12695 GCA_903798295.1 Fraxinus nigra | reverse complement strand
ATATTGATGCTCATAACCATGACATGACTCCAAAAAATAGCAATAATTTGGTAGCTATATACGTATGGTCCCCAAGAGATTATTATTAAAGATCGGAATCAAAGATCCACAACTCGTGACTTTGACTCAAGAACGTGGAGGAATTCACGGTGAAGTCGTAAAAAGAGTAGAATCAGTGAAACGAATACTCAGAATTAAGAGGCCAGCCAGGTTGATTGGTTCAAAAAATTGAGTGTCAAAAAATTCATAAATTTTATATTACTCTCACGCAACTCAAGCACTTTCAGACCTTAAGCGAGAGCTTTGAAGAACTGTGAAGGAAGATTTTTCGAGATTTTTTTTTTAATAAAAAAAAAATGGAATAAATGACACTTATGAGTGACAACTTTTACCACTTGTAGTTGATCATTATCCAATAAATATCTCAATAAAAGTTAAGGACGATGAAAGGAGACAGCAGCACGACTTACAATAATTCCAGTGCTAGAGTTGTGCTACACTCTTGCATGGCCAACGAATAAAAATAATTAATTTTCTCCTCGCATCACATTATTTTTTCTCAATTGAAGCTTTATTAAATAACCTCAATATCCTTCCTGAGTTATTCCTTTGACCTATGGTCTAACATTCCAAAGTCATCGAATAAGGTACACGAGAATCAAGAAAAAGGAGTGGCATCTTCCAAATGCCGCATAACTTGATAATCAGATGATTCACATTTGAAAGTTTGAAATTGATATTATTTTTAGTGCTTTTAAGGATAATGAGAAACGTGTTTGTGAATTTAGATGCAGCTTTCACGATTTTTAATCTTCCACAACCAAACATAGTGGTTAGTGCACGTCTCATTTTAAATCAAATCTACTTTGTCATTAAGACTGACCTATTTTCATTGTTCTTAAACATTTTCACTGTCAAATGCACCAAAACCATCTAGCGAGACGGGTCCATAATTGATTGGATATACATCAAGTTGGAAAGCAAAAATTGGACAATATATTTCAACTCGGTACATGAATTGTATGTACGTGGATTCATAGGTGTTTATTAAATGTACACGTAGAAGGACTCACATGTTTTCTATAAATAATTATGTGCACTTGGATCTCGAATACTACAAGCTAGGCTTACCACATTTAATGTCCAAAAGAGGAATTTCATCAATCAGGTCCTTTCATCTTGCACTGTAGAATTTTGGCTGCCCTTATTCGATCTTCAAATTCGTGCACATCACTCAAAAATCCAAAACCTGCTCTCTCCCCTTCGATCTTCTCTACCCATTCTCCACCCTATTGTCAGATTTTCTAAAACATCAAATTTGACTGATTTTATTCCTATGAAATGTGTAGTTAAAATTAATTAGGGAAAAAACCACATATACACTATAAAATAAAATATTCTCAATATCCTATATGTTACAATATATATAAAAAATACTGTATAGAGATAATAATATTATTAGAAATACTTGATCCCTTAATTACTCCCAAAAACGTTTTCTAACTGAAATTAAACTACAAAACCATAAACTACGCTGAATTAAATACATTCCCGTAAATTAAACCAATTCAAAAAAATTAAATGGAGAACAATACTCAGCACTTTGAGGAGAAATTATGTTGGTATTTCTTCTTCGCTTTCAAGAATAAAAAACTGGAGTTTGCGATATCATTCAATCAAAACCATCCTCGAATTGGGTAATTCCATCCTTTACTCCATTATTTATTGTTTTGATGTAACAACAATATCTGTAATCTGTTATATATATTTGGATTCAGCGTGATGGTTCTAACACACGAACTTCAGAACATTTGTGTTACGCCTTGCCACCGAGGCTCAAAATTAATGTGCCACGTAGCAATCCACATGGACTGAAAGTCAGCAGAAAAGTCAACAAGGACCCAAGTGATCAAATACAGAAATAATGCAATTGCCGAAGCTCGTATCGAGGCACTGCCTCAACGGACAAAGCACTGTAACTTGGGTCGGAACGCTACCTAAGGAAACAAAGAAAAAAGTTGAAACTCTTCACTCGAAAGACCAGCATAAAGACCCTCCGAGGCTCTCAAATCATCCGAAGCTCACAAAGCCGATGCTGTCTCTTACAACATATTTGAAGATCTTTTTGAAATGATTGATGTAACACCTATAATGAAGAATGTCAGATGTGTCAGCCTATTGTGTAGGGCGGCTGACCCCTTATCAGATTATTTATCGTATAAATAGACAGTGATGTGAAGTCTCAGTTAAGAAGATGAGGTAACATGATTCTGATCCAACGGACACCACGTCGTTAAGACAGTATAAATATGTTCTCTTTGTAACTTAGAAATGATTTTTTTTTTTAAAACAAAGACCACTAGCGTGGCTATTTTATTATTTTAAAAAAATGAAGTACAAGAAAGGAGGGGGGCATATACCTAACCTCCAGTAATTGAAATATGCTAACAATGTCTCGATATTAAATGTAAAAAACAATAAATGTAAAATGAACAAGTATTTGAAACCACTCAAGGGTATTCTCGAGGGTAAATCTTCGGGTGGTAGTACATAGACATCGACTGGGTCATGCGTCTGGTTTGAAACATGTCTGAGTCGTAGTANTTTTTTTTTTAAACAAAGACCACTAGCGTGGCTATTTTATTATTTTAAAAAAATGAAGTACAAGAAAGGAGGGGGGCATATACCTAACCTCCAGTAATTGAAATATGCTAACAATGTCTCGATATTAAATGTAAAAAACAATAAATGTAAAATGAACAAGTATTTGAAACCACTCAAGGGTATTCTCGAGGGTAAATCTTCGGGTGGTAGTACATAGACATCGACTGGGTCATGCGTCTGGTTTGAAACATGTCTGAGTCGTAGTAGTCTTCGTGCTCAGGCTCGCTCTTGTATTCTTGATTATTGAAGTGAACAAACAAAACATACAAACATTTGAGAACCTTCTTACATGTTTCTAATAGATACAAATCTCAACGTGTAGTCTAACACTTTCGAATACACATGTCTTCTATCCTTCCACATGTTCCTATTTAGCCTTTAGCTGAATAGATTGGTTTTTGATTGGTGATCGTTGTTAGCGCGATCATCCTCGTTACACTCGCCAGAGCTCGAACACTTTTGTCTCTCTTCGTAGAGCATCTCTCACGTTCACGCCCGTTTCTCTCACCTTCTTACCGATAGAAATGCGTAGAAAATTGCTTGACATGGCGAGAGTGGGCCCGACATCTGTCGGCTAATTTTCGAGATAACAGATTAACGCCGTCTGTGCGAAGTCATACATTTAACCATAGAGTCCCGTTGAGAAAAGACGGTAAGAAAGCGTATTGGAGGAAATCTTTCAACCTTTGAAAAATGAGTGTTCTTGAAGAAAGAACCGTTGGAAAGCCTAAAGAAGAACTGTGTAAATCTTATGCTCATTTAATCCTTGAAGGAAGGAGTGTTGAGTTAGAAAAGAGTTTGTTAATATGAGTTCTAGTGAAGAAAATACACCTCGTAGGACGAGGGAATACCCTGAAGAAGAGGAACCCTCACGAGCTGTCCCAACTGCCCTTCTAAGACCTCACTAGCAGCATAAACGAGGTGGGCCGAGAGGCGTAGGTAGGATATCAGCTAGACTCACCAGAGAGGTCGCTACAATGGTTGCCAATATGAGAAACATAACTTAGCAGAACATGGCTATGCATGAGCTGCTGATGAGCATGCATGGACAAGGAGGATACCCAGTACTTCTATATGCAGCCCCATGAAATGCATTCCAGGACCTTTCACAATATTATCATGAGGAAGTCCAAAGCCAAATGGCAAGGTACCATCATACCAGAATGGAAGCCCCCCTTCCCCTTCCCAAGAAAGGAAAGTGACATTTTGACTAACTACACCTCAAAACGACCTCATGAGGCCCCATTTAATTTTCTTTCCAACTATGATCCAGAAGACATACCTCAGAGGTTAGTAAGCGTCTTCGATAGGATGAGCTCAGGGCTATATAGAAATAGGCGGGCTCAACCTCTCCTTGTACCTAGAAATAGGTCGACTCATTCTCATCTTGTACCCAGAAATAGGCAACATGAACATCTTTGGAATGAGAGACAAGAAGAACCGGCATATCATGAAAAGCCTCGGATCCTTTCCTCTAGAAATAGGTATGAGAGAAGGGAACAACGAAGAAGTGAATAAGGACCTTCCCATCCACATCCACAAACTCAATATACGGAGACTGATGATCCAAATGAACCACCGCAACCTAGACGATGATGACGACCATTTACCATTTTCTCAAGACATTAGGAATGCCCCAATGCTGAACCACTTCACACTCCCAAAGATTCCTAAGTATGATTGAAGAAGTGACTCGCAAAGCATCTCAACAGTTTCAAAACCTACATGAACTTAAAGAGAGCCACCCAACTATGAAGTGTAGGTCCTTTCACTTGTCCCTAAGTGGAACGATCGAAGTCTGGTACACCAGATTACCAGAAGGAAGTATTCAAAGTTGGCCAAACTTTAAGAGGACGTTCCTAAAGCGCTTCACCACAAGTAAGGAGGTAAAATACCAATTCAACGCCTATAAGATATGCGACAACAACATGGCGAGTATCTGAAAAGTTTCTTATTCTGCTTCACTGATGAGATGACCTATTGTGTACAAGTGATAAATAGGGTAGCTCTAACTGCCCTAAAGAGAGGTTTGGACATGAATTCCCTCCTCTGGAGGGATGTGCAAAACAAGGATCCCACCATCTATGATACCTTATAAGAAATGATAAGACGCGAAATCCTCATAAAAAATTGAGAGATCATAAGAACCGGGCCAACCAAGGACTTCCCCCACCACAAATGCAAAGGGAAAAATGTCCTACCTCCAATCTTATGGATCACCAAAGCCCTTTCAATCATGGGCAAACACTAGCCATTGTGACACTCGACGCAATACCCACTTTAGTTTAAGAGGACGTGAACATTGCTGCTAAAATGCATCAAGGATGACCTTATCAAAGATACCCTCAAACAGAAAGAGGTAGGGGACGAGATGTTGAACATAGGAATAAGAATGAAGTGCCCATTTATTGTGCTTACCACCACTTCCATAACCACCGCACGAAAGACTGTTGGGACATCGCAATATACCCCCAAAACAACAATTAAGGAAGAGGCAGACACCCTCGAAGAGATGTTCATCCTAGGAAAACCCAACAACCTGGAAACGTTGAGCCGATGCACCCCAACAGAAACGATGCTCCAAGAAGGAAAGACAATGATGCAGAAAGACCTAGAGAAGGTCAAAGACAAAGGTGAAGCCCCCCAACGAACGATGTCCATGAACCATCAGGAAAATTGATACAATCTTGGAGGCCCACACATTGGGAAAGAATCTAGGAATTGTCATAGAAATTATGCCAGAGAAGCAACAGACCTTCATATGACAAGCTTTATAGTCAAATAAGCTTTTATTGAAAGAAACAGTCTACCAATCTCATTTACTCACGAAGATGCAGCAGACGTGCAATATCTACACTGTGACACCCTAGTGATGAGGGCCGTCGTGACCCGTAATGGCCTCAAAAGGATGTTAGTGGATAATGGAAGCTCCCTCAACATCATCTTTGGAGCCACTTTAGACAAGATGAAAGTTGACCATGAGCTGACCCCAGTACGTTTTCCCTTGTATGGTTTCACAAGAGATAGCATCATTCCAAGAGGTAAGATTACTCTAGGAATAGAGATGAGGACTGTACCCTTGACTGCTCACCACTTCATGGAATTTCTGGTAGTAGATAATCTCTTCGCTTATCACGGAGTACTAGGAAGGCGTGCCTTAAATGAACTCTGGGCTGTCCCTTTCATCCATCATTTATGCATGAAGTTTCCAACTAAAAATGGAATTGCAACGGTTCGAGGTGATCAAAGAAGCGTAAGGGAATGTTATATGAATTCTCTAAGAAAAGTCAAACCAAGAAGCGTTAATGTCATCACCATAGATGTTAATATGGACAACGTCCTTGAACAAGAGAGAAAACTTGAATAAAAAGAAAAAGACGTCGAAATGATAGATACCTCTAAAGAAGGGGACATCCTTGGGGTTATACGTACCTCTAAAGAAGAGATGTCTGTAAGGAACAGGCCACCCTGAAGAAGGGAGAGCTGTTGAAGGAACAGTCAGCTTGGAGGAGCTGGACCCTCGAGTCATTAATTACGGGACTCAAACAACACATAAAAGAACTGTAGAGTTTCCCAGTAGATCCATAGGACCTCTCCAAATGCCTGTAGGTCGGAAGAAACTTGCATATAAAAGCTAAGGAGGAGCTGAAAAGCTTCTTACTAAAGAATCTCGATGTCTTCGTCTGGAAACATGAGAACATGGTTGGAATTGACCCAAAAGTTAGTTGTCATTGCTTGAATATTGAGCCAAAGGTCACGTCGCATAGGAAAAAGCAAAGGGCTTATGAAGCTCTCAAAGACAAAGTTAAGAAGTTAATCGACAATGGACTCATTCGGGAGTCAGTGTATCCAAAATGGGTCTCAAACCCGGTATTAGTCAAGAAAATACAACGAAAAGTGGAGGATTTGTGTCGATTTCTCATACTTGAACCAAGCTTGTCCTAAGGACAACTTTCCACTTCCCAGAATAGACCAATTTATGGATTCAACTACCGAGCACGAACTTCTTAGTTTTATGGACACATACTTTGGATACGACCAGATCCTAATGTTCCCACCAGATGAAGAGCATATTTCCTTCATCGCAGATAACGGTCTTTATTGCTACAAGTTATGCCTTTCAGGTTGAAAAATATCAGGGTCACATATCAAAGACTCGTCAACAAGATGTTCACTGACTTGATTGGAAAAACTATGAAGGTCAATGTGGATGACATGTTGGTGAAGATTTTAAAGGCAGGTGATCATGTTGAAAACCTTAATGAGACATTCCAAATTTTAAGGAGGTATCAGATGAAACTCAATCCTTTAAAGTCTGCCTTTGGAGCTGGAAAGTTTTTGGGCTACATTGTTAACCAAAGAGGCATTGAAACTAACCTTAAAAAGGTCAAGGCTTTAATGGACATGAGGCCGTCATAGAAACTAAAGAAGGTACAAAGCCTCACTGGATGTATGGCTACCTTAAATCGATTCGTTTCAAAGGCAACATACAAGTACCTGCCCTTCTTCAAAGTTCTTAAATGTGAAAATAAATTCCAATGGACAGAGGAATACGAGGAAGCCTTCCAAGAGCTGAAAAAGCACTTAGGACAGGCTCCCATAATCTCCAACCATAAGCCCAATGAGCCACTTTAGTTGTATTTGGTGGTAACCACAAGTGCTATCAGTTCGGTTTTGATAAGAGAATAGAATGATCATTGCTGCCTGTTTATTACGTGAGTAGAGCACTCTTAGCAGTCGAGGCTCGTTATCCAGACATGGAGAAGCTGGCTCTCTCCTTGGTGATAGCCTCTCGAAAGCCGAGGCCATATTTTCAGGCTCACATGCTTCATGTATTAACAAATTTCACCCTTAAGCAAGTGCTACAGAAGCCCGATGCTTCAAGGAGGTTGCTAAAGTGGGTTGTGGAACTCAGTGAATTTGACATCATATTTAAACTAAGGGATGCCATCAAAGGGTAGCCCTTTGTAGACTTTGTGGGTGAGTTCATCCCTATTCTAGAAATAGAAGAGGAGATGGAATCCGCCGAACATGGAGTCTCTTCATAGATGGGTCATCAGAAGACTCAAGATCAGGAGCTGGTGTGATCATTATCAGCCCTGAGGGTCATAAGCTTACTTGTGCTGTGAGGTTAGACTTCAAAGCAACCAATAATGCAGCAGAATATGAGCCCTCATCGCTGGCCTTAGGTTGGCTAAAGAAATGCAAGCGAAGAGGCTCATCTTCAGTAGTGACTCCCAACTGGTAGTGAGCCAGGTCCATGGCAATTTTTCAGATAGAGATAAGTCCATGGCTGCGTATTTAAAATTGGTTATGGAATTTATTCTCTCTTTTGAAAGACTCGAGCTGGTACAGATCCCACATATAGAAAATGTTCATGCTGACAGCCTGTCAAAACTGGCAAGCAGAAGAGATTCAGAGTTGATCACTGTGGTGCCCATGGAACATCTTTCCAGACATTCCACGTCCACGTCCACGTCCACGTCGAAGTGATAATGTGGTTCAAAGATACTCCATTATGGATGAAGCCAATCATATCATTTCTTAAGGACTAGGCACTACCCTCTAAAAAAGAGGAGGCCCAGAAGCTCAGAAAATGCTACCCACTTCATCCTTTAGAACAATGTGTTGTGTAAGCGAGAGTTTTCACAACATTTACTTCAATGTATTGAAGGAGAACAAGCCAATTATGTGCTCTGGGAAATTCACGAAGGGGGTATATGGGAACCATATAGGAGGGTGGTCGTTGGCACAAAAAGTGTTAAAACGAGAATATTATTGGCTCACCTTGAAAAATGATGCACAACAATTTGTCTGAAAATGTGATAAGTGCCAAAGCTTTGCAAATATTTAGAGGCAACCCTCCCAAGAGTTAAGCGTTGTTTCCAGTCTGTGGCCCTTTGCCAAATAGGGAATTGATCTTATTGGACCTCTTTCCAAAGAGAGAGGAAATTCAAGTTTTGCAACTGTCGCCATTGATTTCTTTACCAAATGGGTGGAGGCTGAGCCACTTGCCAAGACTACTGAGGTTAACACTTCCAAGTTCACTTGGAAGAACATTATCTATAGGTTTGGGATCCCCCATTCGATCGTCTCAGACAATGATCGACAGTTTGACAATAACAAGGCCAGAAACTTATGTAAAGAGCTGGGTATTAAGAAATTTGTTTCCTCCCTACATACCTCCAAGCAAATGGGCAGGTAGAAGCTATCAGCAAAATGATTAAGTACACATTGAAACGGAAGTTGTATGCCTCAAAAGGAGCCTCGGTTGATGAACTACCCCAAGTTCTTTAGGCTAGCAGAACTACAAGTAAAACTGCTATCGGGGATACTCCTTTCTCCATGGCCTACGAGGCCGAGGCTATGTGCCTATTAGAAGTAGGTCTACCATTCCCTTATCGAATTCACTTCAATGAAATATCTAATGAGGATATGTGAGCTCAACCTCCTTGAAGAAAGGATGGATGAATCTCAGGCCAAATTGGCCGTTTACTAACGAAAAATGACCAGATATTACAATGCAAGAGTGAAGAAGAGGTTATTTCGTGTAAGCGAGTTGGTACTCTGAATAGTGTTTTTGTCTTCCAAATAACCTGGCTCAGGAACCCTTGCCTAATTGGGAATGGCCCTATCGCATCAAGGAAGAAGTTCGACCAGAAACCTACAAAATCGAAAAATATGGACGGAAAGGTACAACCTCATCCATGGAATGTAGAACATCTACACAAATATTATCAATAATGATGTAAATATCCAGTTTGTACAGTTTATGACTCAATGAAAGTGAATTTTATCTCAGTGTTTGTGAAAATAAAATACCTCCCAAGAGGCAAAAACCATGGAAAGCCTTTGTATGGATGAATCGTCCTTATGCATAAAAGCATGAGCACTTCGACGAAGAGCAGGATCCCTAAAAGGGACCACCTCATATTCGCAAAGTACTGTACATGTCATTAACAAAATTTCTTTAAAGGAAGCCTTGGCATGGACGAATCGCTCAACCTTATGCTCAAGAAACAAAGTTCACAATATAAAAAAATTAAATCAAAATTGCACAAGTTCATATAAAATAAATAAATGCCTCATGTTGAGAAAGTTCAAGAGAGAAGCATTAGCATGGGCAGATTGCTCAACCCTGTGCTTAGGAAAATTATTGATTTTGGTAAGATAAATTTATTCTTAACTATGCCGAACAAAAACGTCAATGGTATCGTTGGTCTCCACATACTTCTACCACTTCTTCGTCTAGTACTTGTGAAAAGTTGCTGAAGTAATTTGGACTTCGGGAGGGAGGAGTTGAAGTACCTCTGGAGCCATCTCGTCAGTTTTCTTCTGCAAGGTGAGTTTTGTCTTTGGAGCCTCAGAAGTGGTGGAGTCACTTGTAGCTCTCACTTTCTTGGCATGTACGTGCCTCTGAGGCTCCAGAGTAGACGACCTCTTCTGCCCACCAGAGGCAGCATCAAATGACACTGCCATTAACTTCTCCCCCGCTGGGACCTCGGAGCGATGGGGATAAATATCGTTTGAGCTTCCCACCCAGATGGTGGAGACTCTGAATTTCTTGGGTTTCTCTACCGCAACCTTTATTTCCCTTGTCTACCTAAGGAGGTCACCTTTCATCTCTAGTAACTACCTCACAATAGACTTTGTTGATTTTGCTCCTCACCTATTTGGCCGCCACAGATGAGGGCATCAGGCCTTTCTTGCCCGAGGTAAAGGTAGGCACAAGTATGGTGGCCATGTCCGAGGTGGGATGCCTCATTTTCTCGAAGTTTTTTGCAAGGAAAAGAACAAAGCCAGACATAAGTAAAAGTAGGAAAGCTAAGTTAAAGGTTAAGTATGAGGATGATGTTATACCCATCTTGACCATTGGACAGAATTCTTCAAAAAGTCGTCTCGAAAGGATCAAATAATCAAAATCACGAGACGAGGATGGTCAACGGTAGATATCGGTCAAAGTCTCCCGGTCATTCTCACTTAGGTCAAAGCATTCAAGTGACACTACAAAGCAACAATGAAATGTTAATTATTAGATTCAATCTGTCGAGTAAAGAGAATAGCAAAAAGATACTCACAAGGTTCAGAGTAGGAGGTTGGGGTTTTAACATGATGCACATTATCTCCCTCACACTCCACTTCCCCCTGTCCTAGAACTACGTCTCCTTCCATCATTGGCAGATTGATCTATCTCACCATAAATAGACCTGACTTAGCCTATTATGTCCAGGTCCTTAGCCAGTTTATGTCTAAACTTGCTCAATCCCATTTGGATATAGCTTACAGGGTCCTCAGGTACATTAAAGCTATCCCGACCAACCTGCACTCATAATCCTGTCCAATGTGAGAGAACCAAACACATTCAGATAGATTGTCACCTTATTCGGGAGAAATTACAATCTGGATTAATTAAAATCATCCATGTTCTGTCACAACATCAGATGGCAAATATCTTAATAAAACCATTTGGTTCTGCCCTGTTCCACAAAAATATATCCAAGATTGGCATCTTGAACATTCATGCCCCTCTTGAGAAGAATCTTATGCTGTAGCTCCAACTGATGCAGCAGTTTCAGCTCCTTCCACCAGCTGGATGATAACATAATCAACTTTGCTGGCATGGTAGTTAGACTCAATTAAGATAGCTAGATAAATCCAATTAGGTATTTAATGCTGTTGATAGGTTGTTCCAATTGATTATGTAATTTTCTTTTATGTACTTGACACATGTATTCATTTTATATTCGAGAATAATATTACAAAATTCTTTTTTCTCTGTTTTTCTTATTTTCCTTCAATCTTCTTGACGAAGTCATGGTTCTCAACTCGGGAATTCCACAGTTCTCCTAATTTGCTGCAAACACATGTAAAGTACATTATAAATATGGCGCAAATCGCAAATTCCATTAATAGAATGGAGACGGGGTCAATGTTCAAGATGCAGACACACGAGATCAAGTCGTGTCTCGTTTAATGGAACCTCTTCCTCTAATTTGAGTTGCCTAAACTGTTCAAATACAAAATAAGTGCCAGAATGGAGAATATATGTTGGTGTGGACATGAGTCAATAATACAACACATGTTCAAGGATTACAATATTATTATCATAAATTGCTTCTTTTCTTGTTAAAAGATGTGCATCTACTTCATTAATTTATATGTGTGGACCTGAGTCAATATCTTGACTTTCGTTAGACATTTCATTTACATCTTTACATTTTTTGGTCGCGTTTGAGTTTCATCCTAGGTATGAATGCAATTTCTAGTCATATTTGACCATATAAGTATTGTGTAATATTTTAAATATTATTGAGCAAATTAACATGCATGCTACATAGATCGTAATAATTTGGAATAATGTTTATTCTAGTGTCTAATATGTTCTATACTGCTCAGAGCATGATGTAGGAGTTCAAATCAATTTTACAACCAAAAGGGATAAACACTAACGTCTTTAAAATTTTAAAGAAAAATGATTATTGTTTCCCACTTGCAGGGTAACGAACACCGAAGCAATCATTGTTGTGAAAAGAGAAAATAATGACTATTCAGAAATATTAGCAAATACATTTAGCCAAAAGAAAGCTAAAAAAAACACCACTAAAAGATCAAAAATAAATATCTTGAGGAAAAACGAGGAATGGAAATTGATAAAAATGAGATTGAGTGATAAACACTTTTCAATAATTACAATGAAAACAATTTTGGACATGGAAAATGATCGAATTCGAAGATAGTTTCGAAATAAAGTTGTAGCCCTTTGAGTTATCTTTCCAGTGCATCTTGAATCACCTCAATTGGATATCGATAGAGAAAGTTATGGCCAAAATATTGAAAGCTGTCCAGGAGAAAGTTTCGTAAAATCATGCGACCGCAGCCTTTAATTCCACGCGGCCGCACAGACCACTTCTGAGAGTTTGAGGGTTGAGTTCATTTGTTCCATGCGTCTGTAAGCCTTTAAACCATGTGGTTGCATGGTTCATGTCCGACACAAAAATTCTGGTTTTCTAATTCCGTTCCACTACTTATGG
>CAIGRH010256789.1:0-13063 GCA_903798295.1 Fraxinus nigra | reverse complement strand
ACGCGAGTAGTTTAAAACGACTGCCCAATCAACACAACCAAAATCAGAAAAACCAAAAACCCCCAAACTTGCATATCGAAAAGAGAGAGAACTTCACCTTTGCCCTGCCGCGAACGATGCCAATGGGTCGCCGACGTCGAAAAGAGAGTAGGCAGAGACTGGCCAAACCACAGTAGCGTCGCGAAGAATGGGTCGCGACGCTGCGTTCATGGAAGAGTCGCCTTCACACGCCAGCTCCGGTACAGACGCATCTCCTTCGTGGGTGTCGACAAGAGAGAACCGGCGTCCAGAGGAAATGAAGAGAGGGGATGGATTGGAAGAAGAGGGAAGAAATTGAAATTGTGGTAGTGGATGTGTTATTGTATTGAAAATGGCCATTTCCCGTGTTTTGCACTTTTTCTCTGTTTTTGCTTGAAAACGGCAAAAACAACGTTTTTATCATTTTGTGTACAAATTTTTTATTGTTTTCAAAAACGCGTTTTCAAAAATAGGAAAGAGAACGCGTTTTCATTATTTTGAAAATTCGAAAACAGAAAACAATCCAAAATGGTCAAAGAGAACGGGGCCTTATATTTTTTAAAAAAATTCATATTTTAAACTAACGATACTAGATTTTTACCCGTTACAATTTGCCCATGTTTGGTTGGGCTAAAAATCAGATTTTTAGTAAATGTTGTGTGTTTGAGCCACATTATTTTGAAAGAATGTATTATGGAATAGTAGAATAATAGAGAATGTGTAATTGAAAATCATTTTGTGTACAAATTTTTTATTATTTTCAAAAACGCGTTTTCAAAAATAGGAAAGAGAACGCGTTTTCATTATTTTGAAAATTCGAAAACAGAAAACAATCCAAAATGGCCAAAGAGAATGGGGCCTTATATTTTTTTTAAAAAATCATATTTTAAACTAACGATACTAGATTTTTACCCGTTACAATTTGCCCATGTTTGGTTGGGCTAAAAATCAGATTTTTAGTAAATATTGTGTGGTTGAGCCACATTATTTTGAAAGAATGTATTATGGAATAGTAGAATAATGAAGAATGTGTAGTTGAAAAAGAAGGAAAATTTATTGATGTGATTGAAAATATTATTTTATTATAGAATGTGTGGTTGAAAATTAGTAGAAAAATGAAAATGAAAATTTTAATGTGTACCAAATAGGGGCTAAAATTGATAAAAATTATGAATTGTATAAAATATATGATTGAAAAATGAGTAAGAAAAAAATTTGACAAAATATTCCGAAGTCCACCTCGACCATTCTTTCACATGTCATCTCGGATCCTCTATCAAACTTGTTTTCATATTTTGTACAATGTTAGTAAAAGTTTGAAAAATTAAGAATTAAACTACTTATATAATGATTTTGTACAGAGTAATTTGACATGAGTGTGTAAATATCCAGTCCATTGATTTGAATATTTGAATAAACTAGTTAGAACTGAATGTACATAGAGATGTCAATGGTCAGCCGGTTCGGCCCTTTACCCACGAGCTCGGCTCGACCTATGAGCTCGCGAGCCCACGAGCTTATTTGATTTTTTTATTTACGTCTTTTTAATCGAGCTCGCGAGCGGCTCGGCTCGAGCTCGGGCTCGTTGCTCGTATTTTCACAAGCCGAGCGGCCGAGTCGACAAGCCGCTCGACCCATTTGACATCTCTAAACGTACATTGTATGATATTTTGAAATACTTTATTAGTGCTGTAAAAATAATATTTGATATCAACTTATTGGGAGAATTTGATAAGTTTCAAATAAACTAAAGAAATATAATTTAAGAGAAAAAAACTGTATTCTCAAAACTTAACTTCTATGATTCAAATTTTTTGCGATGATGAAATATTACAAATGAACAACATTTTTATAGTACATTTGATACATAAGAATTAATTGCTAATACATGAACTCAAACACGTATTAAAATTTCTAAATATAATAGAAATAAATTCATCTATAATAGCTCTATATTCACGTATATCAAGATTTATCAAATCAATATTTATTGAGTCGAAATTAATGTGAATGTTAATTAATAATACGAAATTCATACATGACAAAGATTCTGAAGTATTTATTACATATTGAAAATGAAAAATAAGTTATTTTTGGAATAATTGAATTATAGTATGGTTAAATTATTCAAAATCATTTTCGCTAATATATAAATGGCCAAAGTGCCTATTAACTCATAAAATATCAAATTAATTGTCCACTTTAAAAGTTTGAAAGTAAAGACAAAGAAATCACTTCTCAATCCCACGCAGCAGTGAATTCAAATTATATACGTCTCTACGGCCGACAATGGCTTTACTTTATCTGACTTAAACCATGTGGTGGGCACTCATTGCCCCCACCACTTTCCCCAACTTTTCAGCCTTTCTTTTTCGATCTTCATTATTTCCACCACCCACCCCTCCGGCGGCTACCGCAACTCCATTATCCTATTTTTCTTTTTTTTGACAAAAAAGTCATACATAAATTAAAAAAGTGACTTTTAAGTCCTTGTTTGGCTAAGTTTTAAATTTTTTGTTTATAATAAATAGTTTGCTTATAAGATATTTTTTTGAAAATAAATCTGTTATTGGTTGAGATGAAATAACCCTTTTGATTTAAAAAATAAAAATCAAATTTTAGTAGATTTTGGTTAAAATTAATATAATGTATGATCGAAAAATTGTGGATGCATGCTATTAAAATAAATTTGTTAACTTTAACTTAAATTCTAATAAATTTTTAAACTGAACCAAACATGGGCTAAATAAGTTACTTGTTCAAATTAATAGAATTACATGTCGTCGATACATTAGATTTAGCCCTTGTTTGATATCCTATAATTTATTTTTTATACTCATTTTTTACCACAAATTCAATTATTGATCATACATTTATGAATAATTTTCCATATTTGTTTTTTCTACTTTTTATATAAATATTCTTCAAAATTCACTTTTCATGGAATTACTACTCAAAAGATCAACTTTTCACGGTATTTTTACAAATAAAAGCATACAACATTTTATTATAACTGTAAAATTAGTTCTTAGTAAAAAAAAAAAAAAATCTATAAATATTCGTTAAATTATCGCATGACTCCATAAAATTTAGTCCTTATTTGGTGAGATTAAAATCATATTTTAATAAAAATTAATGAATTGTAAGATTGAAAAATTGTGAATATTATAAAATTTGTAGTTAAAATTCATTATTAACTTTGACTTAAATTAAAATTTAGATTTTAATCTGTATCAAACATGAGTTTAATAAGTAAATATCTTGTGAAAATACAAAAAATTGAATAATTTCCATCCACATTCATGTTTGGTTTAACTAAAAAAGTATACTAAAATCTAATTAAAAATCAACAATTAATTTTATTCATTCATTGCATATAATTCAGAACTTTCCAACAGCACATTCTATTAATTTTTATTAAAATATACTAAATTTCTGTTTTTTTATCTAATTGAAACGAAGCTAATTCTGTATTTAAAGATTATAATAAAATGTTAAGGACCAAACTGACAACTGTGCCAATAGGTTGGACGGCAGTGGTGTAATTTTGCTTTTTAATAATATTATTAACAATTTGTTAATTTTTCACCCGACAATTCACACGTGTCGATCTTTCAGTCGTACACATCATCAACTCGTCACCCTTAATCTACAGCTTGGCTTTATCTCTAAAATTTCCTTCACTCCTTTTTCTCTCTCTAAAATTTCATTAGGGTTTCATTTTCTCGACCGTGGAATAACGAATACAATTTCCCTCTCACAATGGGTTCACTACCCAATCCCGGCGAGTTATCACCGCCGCGTTCGTCACCGTCGCCACCGCCGAGTTTCGATGAGTTTCAGCGCCAAACCTCTCTGATGACCAGCTGCACACTCCTCTGGAAGGAACTTTCCGATCACTTCTCCTCGCTCGAGCAGGACCTCCAGAAGCAAGCCGATGCGCTGAAAGCCAAGCTCCAAGCTTTAAATTCGGAAACTCAGACGTCTCTGAAAGTCCTTGATAACCGTGAGTCCTCAATTTCTACGACGATGTCTATAGCCTTTGAATCACTGGAAAAGGCAACGAAATCCTCAATTTCTGGAGCATTATCTAAGGATCTTACTGCGTGTAAAGGTGGGGACCAGAATGAAGAGTCTGAAGTAGATAACTCCGAGGGCTTGTTTCTGATGTTGAAATCCTTCTGCTGCAAGTTTGCCTCCAGGGATTTTTGGGATTTTATTACAGCGCGAAAGAAAGAACTGGAATTATTGAGATCGGAGTTGCCAAGAGCCCTAAGCGACTGTGTAGATCCACCGAGATTTATTTTGGAGGCAATTTCAGAGGTTTTTCCGGTGGATAAAAGGAATGTGAAAATTGACCGGAATAGCAATAACAATTTCAATTTCAGTAATGACTTGGGATGGGCATGCGTGTTGTTATTGGAATCATTGATTCCAGTGATGATGGATCCAGTGCTGGGGAAGGAGAGGATGCTGGTGACCCCGACCATTAAGGGAAAGGCGGAGGAGATAGCAGATACATGGAAGAAAAGCTTGGAAGAGAGGGGCGGTATTGAGAACGTGAAGACCCCAGATGTGCATACGTTCTTGCAACATTTGGTGACTTTTGGGATTGTGAAGAAGGAGGATGTAGATTTGTATAGGAAGCTTGTGGTTGCGTCTGCTTGGAGAAAGCAGATGCCCAAGCTTGCAGTTTCCCTTGGTCTCGGAGATAAAATGCCCGGTAATTTTCATATTTATGAATCAATTGCTTTTTCACTTCTTAGTATCATTGCTCTATTGGTCTAAATGTTGAAATTAGTTCGATCTGTTTGGTAGAAAAACTGGCTTTTACTCTAGTATGAGGACCGGATATCAGGCAATTGTATGTTAATTTCTTTAATTCGAGAAATCTGGTCTGATAAAAACATTGTTGTCAAATAATCTCCATAACTTGGTGGAGGGAACCGTTTTAGGATAGATATTGCAACACTCCTGAGAAAATGTTGTCATCTGGTATCACAGATATTGAATTATATTCATATTCATCATCTCGAAACAGGTCTTTGTATTGGGTTCTCTTAATTGAGATGTACTATTGTCACTTGCAAGTACCTGTTGCAGAAAATGCTCTAAATTGGATGTGTTTAGTACCAATAGTGTTGATGTGGTTGCTCATAATTGACCTCAGTAACAATAAACAGGCATACAAAAGCTTAGCATGATTTAGATGCATTACATGATCTATTAGCACCCTATTCGCTGAAAGGCTGCAATGCTTCATACTTGGGGTAACCAATGCATCATCTTATGATTTGTCAATTAAGTTGTAGGGTGCTTCGAACAGGTTGGAAAGTTTGAAGTTTTAATTTTATTTTTGAACTAAATCCATCGAGAGCATTTTAACTTGATACCTTTTCCATACACAAATCCTGATTTACAGAAGATAGTTGGTATCTAAGTTACGAGAAAGGGGGGAAATTTTGACATAATCCATACCTAGCTTATACCCCTATTACTAGAGATTTAGGATGAATCGACACTAGATGAAAAGTCTTCCTCTAGATATAATATATTTGTGTCATAGTTCACCCATGTTATGCATTCACAGAGACACTTGATGCTAGAACCATGCAAATATAAATGTGATCGAGTTATAGCATGCAGTGGACTATTTTCCAGCGCGGTGACTCCATTGCTGGAAGGTATTTATCCATTTTTTTTTTTAATTAGGATTCACTTGTACATTCAGACAGTAATGACGAGTTTCGATGGAGATAATGTTGGTCTGTATTAATATATTTTTGTTTGTATTACAATTTATAGTTAACATACTGAAATTATGTTAGGTTATTAACTAAAGTATCAAAATCATAATAAAGATCTAACTTATTGTATACATACACAACACAAAAGGCACAATTTTCTCCTTCCACCATACACTGCTTCAACACATTTTGAGGTTTAATAGTTTTTTCTCAGTTATAAGCTTTTTCTTTAAATAAAAATTACTACTATTCTAAAATCAATAAAAGGAGAAAGAACCATTTCTCTTGCTTGATCTTTTAGTATATGACTGAAGAACAAACAAGAAAACAAAATGAAGAGCTATCCCAGCACTTATACTTAAAAGACGTCCGTTTAATGTGCAGTACATCTAGTATGTATTGTTTTCTTCATGTTAGCAGCTTCCATAATATTAGCCTGGTTTTAAATTTAATATCATGTAAAGGTGAAATAATTAATTGTTTTGGTAAGTAGAGCTGAAGAAATTGATAACAAAATCTGATGACCGGTTGCCTGCTTTGCATATTACTTACATATACCTCATCTTGAGGTTGTTATTCCCAATAGACATTCCGAGAATATGAGGCTTATGAAGTAAATTGTTAGGTCAGTTACAGAACTTGTTATAAATTCTTGTGAAATTCTGTTGTGGTGTTTGCATAAATGTGCGAGTGCAGAACCTTTGTCATGGTGCTTAGTTCATCTATGACTTTTTTTTGTTGCAGATGTGATCGAAGAATTGATTAGTAGGGGACAGCAGGTTGATGCTGTACATTTTACTTATGAAGTTGGCCTTGCAGACAAGTTTCCCCCAATTCCTTTGCTGAAAGCTTTTCTGAAGGATGCTAAAAAGGCTGCTACATCAATTTTGGAGGGTTCCAACAATTCTGGTCGTGCAGCGGTATGCTCCTATTTCTAATTTACTAATCTAGTTTTGTAATCTATGCTCGGGTATATCCTTATTTTTTTAAATTAGTAATACCTGTGTTGATGAACTAGTTTGTCTCAAATGGTTAATATTATTGGAGGTCACTCAACCTTTAAAAGTCTCAATTGGATCACCCAACCTCAAAGAATCTCAATCAAGTCAACATCTGACAGAACAGCTATACGACCTACATGGACCATGAAACACTATGTAATTGAAATCTTTACTTTAGCAAAAATTGAGTGTTTTTGGTGACACGATTTCCTCAACTTAAAAAACCCATCTTTAATGGCATTCACATGTTTATATTCTATATATTTGCACGTCTAAACTACTTGAACTCCGGCTTATGTGGCATTTTGTTTGATTTTAATGTCTACGCAAACAAATCCCGTCATATGCATTAATGGCATCCAACAGATGCACGGACACTTCTATTGGGATGGAGTGTCTGTGTGGGACACAGACATTTTGACATGGATCCACTAAGCATCATGCCATGTCCTATTTTTGTATATTCTTTAAAATTCTAACGCTCTAGGGATATTGGATTTGAAATTAAAGTAAAAGTTTGGTGACAATATTAACCTCATGTTTGGCAAAGTTTATAATTGCTTATGCGTTGGTGAAACTCTATTTTTATCCACACATTTAACAGGATTCACAATTTTTACATGCTTTTTAACCACACATTCATTTGCCCCCATAATCATTAATTATCTTTTGCCAAGCGAGCACTAAAACTTCTTAAAAGTTGGGTGACCTGATTGAGACTTTGCTCAAAGTTGTCGGACCTCTAATAAAATTTACCCTCGTCTCAAAATATTGCGTGTTTCCTTGTTAAAATTGGACTTTGCAAAGATATTATCTCTGTTAATAATAAGTTTCCTTTAACAATAGTGTGTGTACAATTCATGGACATCATCTTGCTGTAGTGACCAACAGCCACCATTTATGCATTGTCTGGTTTTTTTGTTTTGTGCCTTTTTTCTACAGCATCTAGCTGCCAAGAAGGAGCAATCGGCAATTCGTGCTGTTCTCAAGTGCATCGAGGAGTACAAACTCGAGGGTGAATTACCATCCGAAAATCTTAAGAAGCGCCTTGAACAACTTGAGAAGACCAAGAGTGAGAAAAAGAAGTCATCTGCAAGCCCCCCTGCAGCCAAAAGAACACGAGCTAGCAATGGTGGCCCAATGCCCCCTGCCAAGGCAGGCCGTTCAACAAATGCTTATGTCTCCTCTTTCCCGCCGCCTCCCACATTCATCAGGTCGCCTTCACACACCCAATACCCATCTCCTGTTCCACCGTACCCCACATCACCCGCCATGTATGGGCATGGAAATCGGAGTCCCTCTTATGCATACTCTCCAGAAGCCAGCCCTCCTACCCTTGTTGGGACATATCCAGGCACTCCAGTGAACTACATTTCATATGGAGGATACGGCAATGGAATGGCACCGGCTTACCCCCAAGCTTACTACTGATGGACATAACTGGATGGTAACAACTGATATATGATGACTTAATCCAAATGTCTTTTTAATGTTTGTCTGTAATACTAACTTTTAATAGTAGCTTTGTGTGTGTTAAATCCTCCTTAATTACTGACCTTCATCAAAGGCAGGCTGTATTTCTGAATTGTTGAAACTTGTAGTAAATAGGTGGTTGTGATTAAGGAATATGCTTGTTAGGACTCGGATTAATAGTAGGAATGATGGGATATATTTAGCCTTACCGTAGTTCTGAACTTCTTCTTTTTTTATTCAGGACTCCCTAATTTTCGTGTAGGAAAAATTGCACTCTGGTCCCCAAATTGTTGCTAATGTAGCAAGTTAGCTTACAACCTTCGATTTTAGTTGCACGATCGGTCCCAATAAAGAATATTGTCTGATCTTGTCTTAAAAGGTTGCAGTCCTTGTGCGTAAACTTTTTGAAAGCTAGATTTTGCTTAACGACTCAAGGTGCCCACTAATTTGAAGTGAGGCTTGTTTTCGATTTTGCTTAACAACTTGAGATGCTCACTAATTTGAAGCGAGGCTTGTTTTTGTCAGTAATGTAACAAATCAATGAAGATCAAGACGGTTATCATCTATTCTGGAACTATAATATAAGGTTAAGTGAATAAAATTGTTCCTTTTAAAAGTTTGTCTACCCCATTTGCTGCTGAGAAATTGTGTACACCTATGTGCAATTTTCCTTTCTGCATATTCACGAGTATACCAAGTTATATTTTAGCTATTCAAAAAATATGCAGATTTTGACTGTAAGGAAAATATTGTAATAAACGTGATAAAACTTAAACGTAAATGTTAGACGGGGCACGAGCACGACGGACCATGTTTCGCGTGCATGGTCATCCCAGGGGCCTAACGTGCAGTTTTCCTATTTTTATACAAACACCTTTTGGAAGCCAATTTTTGACATTTTCTAATAGCGAACAACGTCATACATCAAATGATCTTTCTCTAGCCTCTATATACACATCCATATCATAAAATTCATCAAAAGACAAGAGGCCAATTCTCACTTTTGACAGTCAAAAAAATATAGGACAATTACATCAAAATCTTGAGGCATTCAGGGTTGAAGATCAAGAACGCGGATGATAATTGAAGATGCTCTCAAACATGACATCTTTTTCTTTAAGATCATTACCGACACTATATGTCAATACTTAAAACACTGCTAACTCTCGAGGTTCAAAGCACATTTTGATAAAAAATTATAGCAACTTACAAATTCTACGACCGTCTCTCTTATTTAAGCTTGTCTGATTTTATCTATTGCAACACAACATTTGGTACTATAAAAAAGGTATAGAAGCACCCCTTCGGGGTGGTTGAGTTGATGGAGTAGGTGAACACGAAAATCGAAGATCATGAGTTCGAATCTCATGTCAACACTTCCTCGATCGAGCCCGTTGCACCGGGTTTGCCTAGTGCGATTTATCTCTCATGTGTGGTTTGCGGGCTACTGCGCATGTAGTGATATTTACCTAGTGCGCTCTCACGGCTAACGGCTGCAGATTCTTGGAAATGTTCCATCTTTTTCATCTACCTAAATCCCGTTTGCATTTCAATATTTTACGCTAAATTTCTAATTCTTCTCTCTAATTGATCACCAGTTCTTAATTCTACTACTTGAAAATTTATCGTATATATAGTGTGTTTAATGGATATTATCGAGAAAAATATATATTTTAAATAGTAATATGATGATAAATATGTGGTTAAAAAGTAAGGAAAAATTATTGAAAAATATTATTTTATTGAAAAATGCGTGGTTGAAAATGAGTTTTAAAAGAACGTATTTTGAAAAAATGTGTACCAAACATGGACATAGTATAATTTCTTATCCTCTCTAACTTCCATTATTGTAATGTTGTTTCGTATCATACGGTATATTTTTAATGTTTAACGTAATATACCATCATCAACGAGCCATCCTAACCACTTTTTGAATGTGTTAATGTAGGGGGCAAATGTGGAATTTGGGTGGGAAAAAAAAAGAATTATATGGATTAAATTGCCTAGAATTTATTTTATTGGGAATTGTAATTAATTGTATCTGATTTGTATAATTTTTCACCTAAAAATGTTGAAAGTTTTTTGTCCGTTTGGTTTTGTTTTTCTTGAAAATTGTCCATTAAAATGATATTTTTTTTTACCATTAGGTCTATAATTTGTTCCAATTGTCAAAAATTGAAAAAAAATTACCATACCGAATATCATTCGTTTGACTTTGTTTTGCATGAAAATTATCAATAAAAGTGATAAATTTTTTTTACCATTATGTCTAGAATTTTTATTTCAAAAAAAAGAAATTTGAAAATCAATTATCACAAAAAACAAAAGAAAACATTTTCCTTCAAAACTAAGAAAATATGTGCATGAGGGGTGGGGAGGGAAAACGAATTCCGAGGAAAACTTTTGCTATCAAATACCACAAAAGGTGAAGATGGAAAACTTTTTCAAACTTTCAAAAAAATAGAGAGAATCAAACGGGGCAGAGAAAAAAAAACAAATTAGGACAAGACAAATATCTTGTAGTAGTTACACATCGGCCAAAGCCAAGAGAAAACGGGTTAGAATCTGCCAACTGTATAAAGATTTTTCTCCCTGTTTTACCTTTAAGGTCCGTTTGATTGCAAGAATAGAATTTGGTGAAAAGAAAACGAATTTTAGGGAATTTAATTGATTATAACTTGTTTTACTGAGAATTGTCAATTAATTTTATTTGATTGATATAATTTTACACCAGAAAAATATTGAAATTTTGGATATTTTGACGTTAGTTTCCGAGCTGTCCTCTCACATGGTCATCCAATTACTGAAGATGAGCTCCTCTTACCACCCATAAACAGACGGTCAGATCGAAGTGACAAACAAAGTGGAGCAGTACTTGAGAGCATTCACAGTCGAGAACCCCAAGCAATATAGCAGGTTTCTTTCCTGGGCCGAATATCACTACATTACGAGCCATCACTCCGCAATTGGCATGACCCCTTTTCAAGCAGTATACAGGAGGCTTCCACGGTAGATTCCAGCATATACGCGAGGAGCTACAACCATTCAAGCAATGGAGGAAGACTTAATGACATGTAATTTAATCTTACAACAGCTGAAAGAGAACCTGGAGCAGGCACAGAACCGGATGAGACAACAAGCCAATAAGAAGCATCGGGACATTCAGTTCAAAATAGGGGACTTGGTCTTGGTTAAGCTGCAACCTTACCGACAAACTACCGTCGCATCACGGCTCAACTCCAAGCTCTACCGTCGTTATTTTGGTACATTCCCGATTGTTGCACACGCTGGTCCAAAAGATTATACACTTGAGCTGCCCCTCGAAAGTAGAATTCATCCAACCCTTCATGTTTCCTTGTTGAAAGCCTTCAAAGGAGACAAACTAGTTATGAGCTATCCTTTACCTGAGCTTAGTTATGCCAATAAGTCGCTGCTCATTCATATTGCTGTGTTGGCGGGTCGCATCATCCAAGAGCAGAACATGTCAGTTAAACATGTATTAGTACAGTGGTCTCACAATACGTCGAAGATTCCACATGGGAGGACCTCCACGCTTTTAGTCAGATGTACGATGTACCCGACCTTGAGGACAAGGTCGATTTTGAGGGAAAGAGAAGTGATATCCAAGCCCAAGTGGTCTTGGACAATGGCTCGATCCAAAAGCAAGTGAGTGTGTGGGCTGGACCTGTGGCCCATGAAGGAGAAGCCTAGCTAGATGTACAAAAAGGATCAGCTTGGAAGTATGGGGGCTTAGCTGCTGATATCACTGAGAAAGTTCAAGAAAAAGGGAATAAGGATGAAAAAGGAGCAACACGTGGACCAGAAATTGTGTGAGGCCTCGTTGGCTGAGGGAGTTCGTTATGACTGAGCAACGTTAAGTGATCCGTGGATTTCCAAGCACCATAACCGAATTCTTTTATTCCAGATTGCTATTTTCCTATTTCTTATTTTCTAAGTAATTTGTAAAGACTGATAATAAGCTGTTGGGTTGTAATTTTGGGGATTATGCAAATTGAAAAGAATTGTCCCTAAAGGAGTTTAGCACTAACTCGAAGAGTGCATTTCCTACCATTGCTGGTATTACCCCACTCAAGAGATCAGGTTCCTTTTGCTCCATCTCCTTTATTGCCTTTTTGATTTCCATATCCAATTATGATATTCCTTCACTAGTTTCCTCAGGAAGGTTTTTATGGGTTTCTGGTTCAGAGGGAAGACTCGTATTTTCTTGCTATCGAGAGGCTTTGGTGAAGAAGGTGGAATTGGGGATTTTGGGAGTGGAATGTGTATTTTAAGGCATTCCCGGTGAAAATAGTAATGGGTTTCTCTATAATCTGGAGCTTGCTGGTGTTAGGGTTAGTTGATTTCAAAGATGCTATTGTTGGGAAGGAAGAAGAGGGAGAGAAGGACGAGGCCATTTTTCTCTTTGTATGAACTTCTTGTCGAGGAACAATGGAGTTTGTAGTTAGATGAGTTAATTGTCCCAATCTTGGATTACTTCTTGAAGTTTAAAATGTCTAGTTCTGGTCACTAAATTTATTCAAACGTTAGACGTTACTTATTAGCATAACATCTGTTTCAAATCTTTAACAAAATTAGTGACGTGGCTAACGGTTTGTCAAGGTGGTGCACGTCGTTACAAATTGTCACATCTTCAATTGCTCACTAAAATTTGAAAAAGGTGTTCGATTGTTCACTAAACTTTGAGGTAGTCAAAATTTGGCCACTAAACTTATAACAATGAAGTTAGACTATTGTTGGTTAAAAAAAGAAGTACTGCAAGCGCATGAGTTGCGTAAAAGTAAAAAGTGGACAAACGAATTCTAG
>CAIGRH010256788.1:0-11247 GCA_903798295.1 Fraxinus nigra | reverse complement strand
AAGATGTTTAAAGGAAAAAAGAATAAAAAGATAAAGAACAATAATAGTTGAGAAAAAACACAATTACATTAATTAAGCTCCAAAACATTTGGTTAATAGAACTATACATTTGATGCTAGACAAGTAGTTTAATTTAGTCTTCAAGGTTGAAACAATAAAAATATAAGAGAATCTCAACTTGTTGAAGTGTGAACTTGTGATAGTAAGATCCATCCAAACTAAGAGATTGTAAAGAATAGAATTAAATAAGTTCAACTTAAGATGCATCTCGAGAAAATTGAGTGAAAATAATAAATTTGGGGGTGTGTATCTCTCTAGCGAGGAAAGGAAATATTTAACTACTACGGGTCAGGAGTCGAGCCAATCATGAGCTTGATGTGTTTACATGAGTTTACACACGCGCGCACATTGAGTTATGCATATAAAAGGTGGAGATTGATTTGATTTTACATTGTTGAAGCAGTTCAATATGCTGATTACTAAATTCCAATCCTGAGACACGATATATTGTTAAACCATGTTTTGTGTGGAGTTAAGCTACAGTTTTGCTTGATGACAAACAATAGTTCAAGTTTAGAGAGTTTGATAAGTACGTTTTACACACTTATTTAGGCCACAAAACATAAATAATTGTTGGCAAATATATTGGAATATAGCTTAATTCTATATAAATTAAATATGTTTTGTAGGATGACATTGATGAACATGGTGGAATTTAGGATAAACAAGCGAGAAAAATGACCAAAATTGAAGAAACCAAAAGTTTGGGAACCAAAGTGCAAATAGTCGAAACATAACCCAAAAGAAGAAACGAAGATGTGAAAGAGTCGAAGACCAATTTAGCGAATACATGAAGTATTGGAAGAAGAAGTGAGAAAGAGGTCTAGAAACGAGAAAACGGAGTTCGGGGACCATAACACAAAGAATGAGATTTCACTTGAACTATGCTATAGCACAGTCGTTCTTTCCATGTAGTCTCATGGCATGATTCGGGGAATTCCAGGGTTGAAATTTATTGAACTATGCTATACTCATGCTATAACATAGTACATTTCTGGAGGAAAAATTTTGGTTTCCTTATTTGAATAAAATTCTTATGGAAACAATGTGTGAAACGTTTTTTTAAGACATATGGTCATCCATAATGTAGGGAAGACGCATTCTAATAGATTTTGAAGCATAGAAGGAGGCAAGAAATACGAAGATCGATTCCAATACTTGAAGATTCAATTCAAGATTTATTTGCATGATGTCAATTCTTCAATATTTTTTTTTTTGCTTCTTCATAACATGTTATGCTAGTTTTCTTTGTATTAGGAGAATGATGAACCTTGTAATATGAATTTTTAATATTTACTTTTACATATTTGACATTGAAAACATGGTTTTGAATTTTGAATGATTTACATGATTATCTTTTCTCTACAATAATTGTGCACTATAGTTGTATGAATTTGGTGGCTTATTTTATGCATTCGAAAGAAGGAAAATAAGCTCGATATAGTGTAAATCGTCGTATGGTTCAATAGGGGATAGAAACATACCACTATACTCTATATGAATTTTTTAAGTGTTCTTAAAAATTTATACACTCTTATATGTTCGCATCCATCATAGAAATATAGTTAGGGTCAATAAGTGTTTGGATAACTAGTTATATATTTCAGTTGTACCATGCAAGTGTCAAAATACTACTATCAATGATGATGATGATCATCATTGTCCATTAAAATAGTAATTTTTATTTATCAAATACTAAAATGCTGATTTTGGAATATACAACAATTCTGACCTAGAGTTCATCAAACACTTAGGGGTTGTTCTTTTTGCATTTTCATCCCGTTTTTTGTTTCAATTTTCCAAAACAGTGAAAACACGTGTACTTACCTATTTCCAAAAACAAATTTTCAAAAATGAGTTTAAAATTTACAAAGAAAATCGAAAACGTCAAAAATGTCATTTTGAGCATTTTCAGTTAAAACCAAGCCAAAATTTTCAAAATGCGTTTTGGCTGTTTTAAGTTATGTCACCGACAAAAACCACTTCCATTACTGTCTGCACACACCACCTACACCACATCGCCGTCGCATCGCCAAAACCATCACACACCACCTGTTTTCAAGTGGTTTTTATTGGTGGTGACCCAAAACCATCGACCAAAAACAACCGTTGCGACCCAAAACCACTGTTATTGCCACACCCAACACCGCACAACCGACCCAAAACC
The DNA here is from genome assembly GCA_903798295.1 of Fraxinus nigra. Lineage (NCBI taxonomy): Eukaryota > Viridiplantae > Streptophyta > Magnoliopsida > Lamiales > Oleaceae > Fraxinus > Fraxinus nigra. The sequence continues at coordinate 9,020 of CAIGRH010256788.1, read as the reverse complement.
ATACAACGGGCTCCACCGTATCCAACCAATAGCAGAGAGGAGGAGAAGAAGAGAGAGACACCGCCGCCACACCCAATAGCAGAAAAAGCCGGTCTTTGACATTGGCAGCCTTGCGAGGTGTTGTGAGGAGGGGAAGAAAAGAGAGAGAGAGACAGAGAGACATAGACATGAAGAATGGAAGAAGAGAGAGAAATGGGAAGAAACGGGAAGAAGAGAAGAGGAGAACACATTTTCCAATTTTGAGTTTTTGAAAATAATAAAAAGAACCCATTTGCAACAATCTTAAAAGGACACTCAAAATAAAAAAAAAACTCAAATTGAATTCAAAATTCAAAACGAAAAACTGAAATACGAAGAGAACAACCTATTAACTTTTCATGAAACTATTTTTTTTCTTCAGCACAATGAAAATGATTTTTCTTAAAACCACATTAATACGAAACTAAGCCTTAATCAAAGCATACAAAAGAAGCATTTCAAATCTGTAGATTATAAATAATAAAACTAGCCCTTGTTTGATAGATTTTTTTTTTTATTTTTTTGGAAATAATGAGTTTTTGAATAGTAAATTTTGGTGAATGTGTGGTCAAAAATTATGTTTAACCAGGGAAAAGTTTTGAATTTATATGAAGAATATTTATTGTAAAAAGAAGGGTTGAAAATGAGTATGAGAAAAAAAGAGTTTAGAAAGAATGGTTGTCAAACATGGGCTTAAAATTTAGAAAATAATTTAAAATGAAATTTGTGTTTATATAAGGAATTAAACTAGCTATTCCTACTGGGGATAATATGCCATTCGTTTGGAAGATTATGAAATTGTGGAGGCTTGGTTTGATTGGGTAGTAGGAATAGGCTATAGCGCTTAATCTTGATTTCGAAATGAAATTGATAATGTGTTCTTGCATCAATTTTTTAAAAGATATAATATCGCCATGTGACACTTTAGATGAGTAGTATGAGCTCATCTTAGAATGAAAAGTAAAGTACTCATTGAGAATGTTGTCAGTATAGGATTTCCCATATCAAGAATTCATTAATCAATTGAGTGGTGATCTACTCCAATGATCACGAGCGAGCTCTGTGCAAGAATTCATTTTTAGACAAACTATCATCCATGGCTGATTAGCTCTCAGATTTGCTTTGATACCATGTGAGAAAATGATTTGGCAGAATGCAAAAGATAAAGAGAAGAGGAAAAGGAAAGCTCTGAATTTCTATCTGCCTTTCCTTGAATGAAAAATTGGAATACAATGAACTAATAAAAAAGGCAACATATCTAAACAAAAATACCTAATTTCTAGCCAAAAACATGCTGCTGCCTTTGTCTCCTACTGTACAACTCATCAAAAAGACACTTCAGCTAGAGTGAGACAGAAGAGGAAAAAACCAACTAGAAACTAATTGCCACTATATTATACAAAAGAGAACAACTAGCCATTTTCCAGTCTCATCTTTACTATTCCACTAGCAGCAACATGAATCAACTTTACATCATCATTGCTTGACACTTTATGATGCAATACTCACTCACAACATGGATGATAGAGATTAACTATTTCCATCTTGAAGAGGTGAAAATTAAAAATGAGAGAGGACAATGCCTTAGTAAAAATATTAGCCAACTGGAATCAAGTACGATCATAAGTTATACAAATTCTCCATTCTTGTATTTTGTCAGGATTTAGGTGACAATCAAGTTTAGTGTGCTTTGTATACTCATGGAATACTAGATTGATTGTCACAGTAAAGAACAACAGCTTGTGGATGAAGAACTTGAAGATATGTCAAAATATACCTTAGCCAAGTGAGCTCAAAACATGTGGCTACCATTGCTCAATACTCAGCCTCAGCTGAAGATCTAGAAACGACTACATGCTTCTTTGATTTCCACGATATGAGAAATTCTCCCAATGGGACACAATAACCAGTCAAGTATTTTCTTGTGTTAGGGCATGAGGCTCAATCAGAATTACGATAAGCTATCAACTACAATGAAGATTAAGCAGGAAAGAATATACTTTGTCATGTAGTTGCTTTGATGTATTTTAGAACTTTATGTGCTGTGCCAAATGAAGATTAGTAGGGTTAGCCATGAATTGGCTCAAGTTCTAAACACTATAACATGGATCTGGTCTTGCAATTGTAAGATAAAGAGAGTATCCCAATCAACCTCCTATAAATACTTCGATCCTTTGAAAGTTATCATATATCTTTGCGGAGCTTCAGGTCCTTGTCTATAGTTAGCTAGCTTAGAGCCAAGTGTAGATAAGTCAGCCAAAATGTCCAAAACATATTTCCTTTGACAAATTTGTATGCCTTTAGTTGTCCTATCAACTTCAATCCTTAAGAAATACCTTAGAGAACCTAGGTCTTTAATCTTGAATTTATGGTTCAAGAAGTGCTTAAGTTCAATAATCGATACTTCATTGTTGATAACAACTATAATATCATCAACATAGACCAGTACTGCTGTAAAAGAATCTCCATTTCTCTTGATGAATAAACTATAATCAGCATTGAACCGTGTAAAACCAAAATCAAGAAGAGAAATAGAAAACTTGGAGTGCCATTGCCTTGAGGCCATCTCAAGGCTGTATAAACTTTTGAGAAGTTTACATTGTTGTGGTCCTTCTCTATTATAACTTGGTGACTTATGCATAAACTTTTTTCTTTTTAAATCTCCATGAAGAAACACACTGTTAACATTGAATTATGCAAAAATTAGCCGTGAACCACTGCCATAGATAGTAAGCACCTTAATGTAACCAGTTTTGTAGGTGGAGAAAAAGTGTCATGGTAATCTACCCCTTCTTGTTATTATAACCCTTAGCCATTCGTCATGCCTTGTACTTCTCTATAGAGCCATCTGAATGATATTTTACCTTGTAAACATATTTACAGTCAATTGCATTCTTTCGTGCAACAACCCTAAGTATTGTTCTGTTCTAAAGCAAGTAATTCGAATTGCATTGCTTTGCACTAGTTAGGATCCTGTATGGCTTGTGTATAAGTGTTAGGCTCAGGTTGGTCACAAATGGAAGAGGAGAAAGCCTTGAACTAGATGAGAAATTCTTATATGAAAGAAAATTGGTTAGAGGAAAATGTGCACCAAAGGGAGGAACCTGTACCTTGTCCAACGATTGGCTGGGGAAGTAGATTTAACGAAGTGTTGCAGAGAAATGAAAGGAAGAAGAGAGGAATTGGCAGGAATATCTGTTGGAACTAAAAAATTCAATCGATTAATTACATCAATGATCACCTATTTATATACAAAGTTCAGCAAGCTAATCATGCCTAATACATGAAGTAAAAGATACACAATTACATAAATAACCTCATCTAATAAGATCAACACTCCCCCTCAAGATGAGGAGTATATATTCAATATTCCCATCTTGCATAACAAAGATTTAAACTTGGTACCACCTATAGCCTTTTTCAACAGATCAGCAACCTGGTTCTCTGATGGTGTGTATAACATTTTTATTTCACCTTCTTGAACCTTGTCTTTAACCAAATCGCAATCTATCTTAATATGTTTTGTTTTTTCGTGAAATACGGGATTGCTTGATATGTGAATAGCGGACTGATTATCGCAAAACAACAAAGCTGCCTTTGATTGATTGACACTTAAATCATTCAACAAATTTTTTAGCCAACTTAACTCGCACATAGCTGTTGCCATTGATCCGTACTCTACCTTAGCAGAAGATCTTGATACCATATGTTGCTTTTTAGACTTCCATGATATCACAGAGTTTCCAAGGAAGATACAATATCCAGTGATGGATCTTCTAGTATCTGAAAGCAACCCAATCTGCGTCACAGTAACCTTTGAGTTGCAAGTTTTGTTTGCTCTCAAAGAACAAGCCTCGCCCTGGTGAACTCTTTAAATACCTCAGAATATGGTGAGTTGCCTCCAAGTGAGGCTGCTTAGGTAATTACAAGAATTGACTCAGCAACTGGACAACATAGGATAGATCAGGCAAAGTTATGGTTAAGTAAAAAAGTCTCCCTACTAGCCTCCTATATTCACTAGCATCCAATACACTATCTCATTCATCTTTACTTAATTTTAGACCATATGGTAGCGGGTTTGCTGCTGGTTTTGCCCCTAAATACCCTACATCAGATAAAACATCCAAAGCGTATTTCTCTGGCATATACAAATGCCATTTTCAGTCCTAGCAATCTCAAGTCCAAGAAAAAACTTGAGAATCCCCAAATCCCTTAGTTTGAATTGATTGTTCAGTTCCTTCTTAAACTGATCAATAAATGTCAAGTCATTCTCACCAATTATAATATCATCTACATAAACTAGTAAAACGGTAAATGAGAAGCTATTGAGTTTGCTAAACAATGAATAGTCAGCCTTTGATTGCCTAAAACCTTGTGACAAAATATATGATGTCAACTTAGTGTTCCATTGCCTTGAAGCTTCTTTGAGTCCATAGATAGACTTGTTTAATTTGCAAACTAACCGTTCTCCATTCTCCCCATGTTGCTCATAACCTGGATGCATCATCATATACACCTCTTCATTCAATTTTCCACGGAGAAAGGCATTACCGATGTCTAACTGGTGTAAGCACCATTGCAATTGAGCTGCAGCAGCCAACAAGGTTTTGACTATCACCAATTTTTCCATAGGTAAGAATGTCTCCTCATAGTCTAGGCCTGATTATTGAGTAAAAACTTTAGCAACTAGGCGAACTTTCTTTCTCTCCTCATTGCCATCTGAGTGAAGTTTAACCTTATACACCCATCTGCAGGCTACATGCCTTTTCTGTTCTGGGAGCTTAACAACATCCCAGGTCTAATTTTCAACCAAAGCTTTGTACTCCAAATACATAGCATCACACTACTCATGATGCTTGGATGTTTTATCAAAGGACTAAGGCTCAAACACAGTGGAGAGAGCTAAAGCATAACTTTTATGTGCAGGAGATAGTTTAGTCTAAGTAATATATTCTAATATTGGATACTTCTTACCTGAAACAGGATCTTTTCCTATAGAATCTGATGTAGTGGTAGGTAACTGAGAAGCTAGATTACAATGATAATCTAAGAGATAAGAGATTGGTCTGATGTTCCTTTTTGATTTTTGAATAGGTACTAAAGGTGGAGGGATGGGACAAAAGGAACTTCGGATGAAGAATGGGTTGATGTGGCAGAGGTGTTATGAATAGGGGATGAAATGGGAACATCAGTAGGAGCAGAAGCTGGATGAGAAATGGAAATGTCAGGATATGGAAGTGTTTGAGGGGAAAATAGAGATGGAGTACTCTGTGAAGATGCAAGAAAACTGGATAATGTTTGAAGAAGAAAAGGTTGATGAAATGGAAAGATGTTTTCATAAAAGATAATATCTCTGGAATAAAAGGTTGTATTTGTATGAAGATTATATAATTTGTAAGCTTTCATACCACTAGGATATCCAATGAAAACACAGAGTGTAGCTATAGAGTCGAATTTAGTTCTGTTTCTTTTCAATATGCTGCATAACATAACAACCAAACACCCTGAGATGAGAATATGAAGGAGTAACATTATAGAGCATTTTATAAGGGGATTTGTCACCAAGAATAGAAGTGGGAGTTTTGTTAATGAGATACGTTGCAGTTAGAACACAATCACCCTAGAATTTATGTGGCAAACTTGCTTGGAATTTGAGGGCTCTAGCAACATTCAGGATATGTTGGTACTTTCTTTCAACATAGCTGACTTAATGTGAAATGCCCTTGGAATTCAAAAAATCTATCATAGAGAACTCAGCTCCATTGTCAGACCCTAGTGTTTTTATGTTGCAGTGAAAGTGAGTTTGAATTAAAGAGTAAAAAATTTGAATAATGGATTTGGTTTGAGACTTATATCTCATTAGGTATGTCCATGTCACTCTACTATAGTCATCAACTATAGTTAGAAAGTAGTGAGGTCCATTTAAAGAAGAAGTTGAGTAAGGTCCCCAAATATCACAATGGATGATATCAAAGGCCCTAGAAGCTCTTGTTTCACTAAGAGAAAATGAAAGTCTATGTTGTTTAGCCAAAGGACAAACGAAACAATGTAAGGACTTATTGAATATTATATTAGGAACATACTTATGAAAGGCAGACAATTTTGAAAAAGGCGCATGACCTAACTTGTAATGCCATATGTCAATATTACTTTTGACATTACTAGTGGTCTGTGAATTACAAGAAGTAGAGACTTTATTACAAGGTAGATTGGAAATAGGATTGCAACATGATATAACAGGTTTGTAATTTCGAAATTTGACAGAATGATCAATGAATTGATGAGATTTGATGAATGGCTTGCTGTTGGACTTAAATATAGGTTGATGAGCAGGTAGTTGAAAGTGATATAATCCATCCTCAAGTTTGCCTACCTCAATCATCCTCAATGTTAAAAGATCCTGCACAACGCAAGCATTACACAAAAACATCAGAAAACAATTATGCTTCATCACCAGATTACTAGCAGATATTAGATTAAATGTGAATGATGGCACAATAAGAACATCAGTCAAATCAATTCATCAGATAACTTTACAGTGCCAATACTAGTTACAGCAACTTGATTCCCATTTGGTAGTCTAATAGAAGCATTTGCCTTAGCTGTGATAGATGTCAAGTATTTGTTGGAGCAAACCATATGTTCTGATGCTCCAGTATTAATGACCCATTTGACTTTATTGGTGTCATAATTGTGACATAAATGATTACCTGAAAAGCCAGAATTTTTAGGAATAGCTGATGAGGCCAGTTGAGTGTCTTGTGATTTCGAACTATTAGTAGATAACTGAGTTTTTAATTTGGGAACAAGCATAGCTAAGAGCTATTGATACTGATCTGGAGTAAAATGCACATTTGGATGAAGATTAACATCCTCAGATCTCCTTTTACCTGGAACTTGAGCTACTGCACCAGCAATAGGTGTTCTCCTTTTAGCAAGTTTGTGACCTGGTAGATAACCTATGAGTTTATAGAACTTTCCCCTGATATGACCTAACATGCCGCAATAACTGTACATAGGTTTGTCTTTCTTCTGAACGAATTGTATGAATTATACCTCTGATTTCCACTTGATCCACTAATCATCTTACTAGCTAAGGCAACTGCCTCGAAGTGTTGTATTTTAGTAGCAACATCCTTGTGCTTTTCATCTTGTAAAATGAGGGCAAATACCTTGTTCAAAGAAGGCAATGGATCCATCAGTAACACTTAACTTCGAATAGCTAGAAATTGATCATCTAACCTCATCAAAAACTGCATAACTTGATCATCCTGCTTGCAGCAATTGCTATTAATATCAGGTCTGTAATTATCCAATTCTTCCCAAAGTCCTTTGAACTTATTAAAATAGGAGCTAACATAACCATTTTCTTGAGAAATTGAAACAATTTGTTTATTCAATTCATAGATCCGTGTGCCATTTCCTTGGCTATACCTGTCTCGAAGCTCGATCCACACTTCCCTCATAGAATCCTTGTGTATTACACTAAGAAAGATCTTTTTAGGAATAGAATTGATGATCCATGATGAAACCACATGGTTACACCTTCTCCACGCACTAAATAGAGGATCTTCCTTGTTCGGTTTACTTATAATTCCGTCAATGGAACCTTCTTTGTTTTGACACTCAATGCCACAATCACAGCTTGACTCCATGTCGAATAATTGTCTTTAGTGAGAACAATCGAAATGATCTACCAGTATTATCTCCATAGTGAAGATAGTAAGGACTCACATGATTAGAAATCAATCGGCTGTGAGAGTTAATATCTCCAGTCGCCATGTCTCCAACAGAGGAATCGCTAGATGAATTCGCGTAATCACACTGAGCTTGTTGATCTACTGTAACATTTAAGTTATCTGCCATTGCACAGAAGCTCGAATTATAGCTTTGATACCATGAAGAGTTGTAGAGAAATGAAAGGAAGAAGAGAGGAATTGGCGGGAATATCTATTGGAACTAGAAAATTCAATCGATTAATTACATCAGTGATCACCTATTTATATACAAAGTTCAGCAAGCTAATCACGCATAATACATGAAGTAAAAGCTACACAACTACGTAAATAAGCTCATCTAATAAGCTCAACATAACCTGTAGACAATGAAAATTTTGTAGATATTGTGAACCCCTTTTATTTCTCATAGATCCGTAAAGGAGTAAACTAGAATGTTAGTAATTTTAATTTGGTTGTTAAGAAGAGCTGGTCTACACATGCAGTGAAAAAGGCTCTGAATATTGTGAGACATCAAGAATAGGAGAAGTTTTGTCATAGGACAGAGAAGGAGCAAATTCTTGAACATTGGTGGGTATGGAGTCTATAGTTTCTATGGTAAAAGAAGGAAAATCAATGTCAAAAATTTGAGAAGATGAAGTAGTAGAATCATTTTGGAAATGAAAGATAGTCTCATAGAACACAACATCACTTGACAAAAAAGTGGAGTGTATTATGTCTCTATTTGTAATTGGCTTTCTTTAGACAAAATTAAAGTAACTGAGTTGTAAATGAAGACAAAGAGTCAATAAATTAATAGTATAGGTCTTGAAGAAGTCAAATAGCTCAAAGTTGTCCAAGAAGATCACATATGAACAATTGGATGCAATTAGAAATCGAGGGAGTGTCAAAGTGCCATATAGGTTATGCTCTAAATTCTCAGTCATAGGTTGTAACTCATTTTTTTGCATCGAAAACATTCGAATTTGCAACATGTTACTTCTAGATAAATTGTAGCCATTGGAGTTATCTTTTCCAATGCACTCTAAATTGCCTCAATTTGATATCGAGAGAGAAAAATATGATGAAAATATTTACGACTGCTCAAGCAGAACTCGCTGGCCATCCTCTAGGCTCTCAAGCTCTAAAATAGGTTGTGAGTAGGGGTAGCAATGGGCCGAGCTGAGCCGGTTTGGCCCATACTCGGACGAGCTCGCGGCTCGTTGGTTTTTTGGCAAGCTCGGCTCGCCGGCTCATCCATTTTTTTTTTCAATATAATTAACTATA
>CAIGRH010256772.1:0-22332 GCA_903798295.1 Fraxinus nigra | reverse complement strand
CTCACATAGAGGCATCGAGTCTTGTATTGAGTATATTTGACAAAAATGAGTGTACATATACGGCATAAATAAGCGCCAAAAGCCAGCTGACACAACTAACATCCAGCTGGCAAACTAACTACCTAACTTGCTAACTAACCTGCCAACTAACATCTATACAAAAATACACATTGATTCTAATACTCAAACGGATCAGCATGAACCTATATTTTGAGCGTTGTTTAATGTTTTGTTCTGTTCATCCAATATTTAGGTTGGGCTTAGTTTTTTATTGATTTATTGAACTTCCTATGGTTTCAATGAAGCCTTGATGGCCTAAGATGTTGATCCATTTCTTCATCAACAGTTATGAATATGTATATAGGTACGATCTGTGTCTAAATAAAGAGAATGTGATCATTGTTTTCCGATTTCGTAATGTTTTTGAGTTTCTAAGCCGTTCCGTTCCAGCTTGAAACTTTTATGCAATATAGTGATTATTTTTTATGACTCTCTTCAACCGTTAGAGCCCCTTCTGAAACTGAAGGAAAGAATAAGAAAAAATAGATCTGACATACGTTTTCCTTGTTAAAGAGTATGCTTTCGATATAATTCATATACCCACCTATTATTAAATTTCTAATTTTGTTATTACCTTGGTTCTTTTGTTGTTAGGTTAAGTAAAAGAATTAGCGTCCCATTAAACAGCGATGATGAATAGGCAGGCTTTGTATGCTGATGCCAGTGCCAATCCATATGCTGCTTCTCAAATGCAGATGCATCAGATATCTGCACAGAGAATTCAGCAGAATGCTGCAATGAGTAAGCAAGGAAATAATTCTGGTGTTCCGTCTCAGATGCAGCAGATACCTACACAGAGGTTTCAACACAATGCTGCAATGAGTAATTTTCCAGGACATATTGATTCTTTACCTGCAGAGCAAGGAAATAATTCTAGTGGTCCATCTCTGTGGAATAGAGATGCATCAAAAGTGTCAAATTCAAAACAGATGCCGACTCATCCATACACTGACCCAAGTAATATTTTATACCCGTCTTTGTTCTCTGGTTTATCATTGCTTTTAACTTTTGATATACTGTTTCCTTGCTAAATGTAGACTATTTCATGTTGAATATTGTTTACACTTGAGCAATTTCATATTTATTGTTGTGCTTTTAAGTCAGAAATGCCATTTCTTAATTAAGAGATGTTGGTTTATTTAGCTTGTATGAATCGGCAGTTTTCAAATGACTATGATTTGATGGCTTAAGTCAAGTTATTCATATACAAATATAACGCGGCATGCACTATCTCAGTAGAATTCGGAGGTTCTTCAGAAGTAACAAGCAACTTTGTAAGTGGCGAGGCAGATTTACATGCTTTGTATGACTTCGAAAGTTGAGCGGAGTTCAGTATGCAAGTGTGAATAATTTGATGAAAGTTGCAGTGGTTGTTCTGTATTAGCCTCAGGTTGCAATCATCTGGTTTTTTGTCATGACCGAACAGGAAAAGGAGGCAATTCCAATCACCAGAGACCAGTATTGGATTCAAAAAGTGATTTTGGAAACCATGCTAATACAGAGATTGGACCGCAGGCCCACGAGGAAGACATGGAAATCGGATATGAAGACAAGCCTTTTCATTTGAATTTTGAAGGTCTCGAAGAGAGATTCCAAGAAGAAATCTTGAAGCTAATAAAGGAACAAATTGATGCAGAAAACACAGAAAATGCTAGGCATAGAGAGGTATGTGCTAGGTGTAAACATCATCATAATTTTGTTAGAGCTTCTCATTTCCTTTCCTATGGTTGATGTACATATCGTATTTTCTTTATCGACATTTAGATCTATAATTCTTATAAGACCATATGGCAAAAGAAAATAAATTCTACGGTAATGTTACTTCATTGCATATAATTTGATGAGTGGTGCTATTTGTACATCATTGTGTACGTACATATAGATGGAATGGAAGGAAGAGAGAGGAAAAAAAAAAAAAAGAGAAGGAAAGAAAGAAAGAGAAGAAATGAAAAGAAATTCAGTTATTATAATCTTTCTGTCTCTTCCATATCATCTGTCTGTACATCATTATGTATATAATTATGTACAAATAGCATTACTCTAATTTGATATGACAAAAAAAAACGATTGTTGTATGCAGCTGCTAGCTTTTTCTAGTTGATTTTCCCATCTAGTGACTGCATGAAAGGCAAAAATATAACAATGCCATGTTTATCTGCGACACGTTAATTAAGTGGGAAATCCTAAGAGTGGCCTCTTTAATCTCTCTCTTTAAAGTTGATAAATGCCACGTGTTCACTCAATCTCTCATCGACAGCATCTTTCTATTGAACTCCCGTCAACCACTTTTATTGACCACCCGAACCAAGAAAACATAATTGTCTGCACTCTGCACTAAATTAACTTAAAAAGTAAAACACGTTTCTGTAATATTTTTTCTATCATGTTGAAGTACATTTATTTTTATTTTATCTTACCAACATTACAATGTCTTACCTTCTTCAGAAGATAATGGAGATCAATAACAAGTACCAGGAGAAATTATCAGTTCTTCGAGCACAACAAGCTAATCGAAGAGAAGAGTTTCTTCGCAGGGAGTCAGAGGCAAGACTACAACAGTATCAGCAAGCTGGAATGAACTACATCCTGGACCGAACCGGCCCCAACAACCCTCATGGTTATGTTCCGGCTGTCCCTCCACAACCATATCCAACTGGTCACATGGATCGTATTAACTCTCATAGCCAATCACCATTTCCCGGTGTGGGAGGAAACCGAGGAACTGAAGGACGGGTTCCATACCCTCAGGGTCGAGTTTACAACAATGCCAGTGGTCGTTCTTATTAAGGATCTTAGTTCGAACAAATTCAAAATTGGAGCTTATAGTCGGGAAAATACATGCTAAAACCCACTTGTGTTCGAAGTCCTCTTTCAGACCTGTAGTTTCTTATGTAAATTGTACTGTCTTTTTTACCTCCATGATTCATTAGTTCTTTCTAGTCTGAAAACTACTGTTGTGGTGTAACTTTCTTGAAATCTAAATCTTGGTTTCTTCCAGCTGATGTGTTTTTGTTATGTACTGCAGTTATTTGTCAAGGTAAAACCATGACATCTTTTACGTGTTTATGGATACATATTGCACAACTTGATTTTGGGTTTCTTACTCGGACGTGAATTAGATGTGCTTGTAAATGAATTTCTCATACTTGCATGGCATGTTTGGTATTCAGCATTGGAAACCACTTGGCTAAAACTAGAATTTATTGCTAGATGCTACTTTCAAATATTAAGTTGGAATTTATTTTCATTGCTCGACTTTTACGCCAAAGGTCTTTACGTCCCTTCAAATGATAATCTATTCTTCGATCTTTCCTCCAACCAGGAAGGGACACGCTACATCAAAACCCAACTGCTCCACACCAAAAAATGACTTAACAGCAAAAATTATTTTTTGTGTTGTCCTCTTCACATTACAACAGCTAGAAACACAAATGAAAAGTGGATTTTGTAATGCAAGAATTAACCACAAGGGCTTGTTACAATACCATTCTAACATCATAGCCTCTTCAATAGGACGAGGAAGAAAATGAATATGAAAAGAATAAGGAACAAAAACCTCTTGAAAGCCCGCGTTAAAGTTTAAGCACATCTTTGAAATTTATGCTTGAACTAGTCTCTAGGCCTCGCTTACCACCACCAGAAATTGAAATCCCTTTCTGCATCATGCAAACAAACTCGTTGTAATCAATACGTCCATCCTGCAAAAGAAATCAAAAGAATCTTGTCATGTGTTCTAAACATTAAACTACATATGATGCATTTATAACGAAAAATTATAACAAAGATCAATTGTAATAGAAAATGTCGCTGAGTTTGTCATCCAAAAACATAGTAGAATTTTTCGTCCTTTATTGTTAGATATTAGACTCATCATCATATCGTAAAAAGATACCTGAGGCTTAGAACTCGATGCCCTCTTTCTTGTTATTAAACCATAAAACATCAAAATATTGCAAAAGGATGAACTTACATTGTCCTGGTCAACTTCTCGGATCATCTCTTCAATGCGTGAATCCTCCATGCCAAACTCCTCACATGCTTGTTGAAGTTCATCTGGGGTAATATAGCCACTTCCATCTTTATCGAAGTATGAGAATGCAGCAAATAAATGATCCTCTCTCTCAATTTTGTTGAGATGCAATGTAGCGGCTACAAACTCCCCGTAATCAATGGTTCCGCTGTTATCAACATCGGCCTGCAATTACAGAGAATTGGAGCAGAAAACGAAGGTATAGTATCCTCTTTCTACTGTGGGCAATGAAATAAAGGAAACACTTATGAAGAGAATGTAATGTAGAGGATAAGAGCAAGTTGGTTGAAACAGAAATTGCTACTTATTATGTAATGGGAACATTTCATTAGTGTTAAAAGAAAGTTCTATAGAATAGTTATTAGATGGGGAACGCTTCGTGATTCTGAGTGTTAGCCCGTTAAAGGGCAGAATGGCCAAAAAAAAAAAATCATGTTCCAAAGCTTTGTTGTTATAGCTGTTGCTATTGATGTCAAATGAAACATTAACATCTTTCTTAGAGCATCTCGACCATTTATAAAGAGCATCTTATGTATAATATAGAGATTAAATTTTTTTATACACTTCAATAATACTCTCTATTTTGGCTCTTCATTTTGCTTCAACCCTTGTTTGTTCCCCATTATTTCCAAAATACATTTTTCTCTTATTTTAAACCACATTCTTTAATAAAATAATATTACACGCAAACCTAAAACTTTTACTTATTTTTTAACCACACGTACTCCATCAAAATACTATTCCAAAATGCATTTTGAGCAAAAAAAAGGTGCTCAAACGGGCGCTTATTGATTTCTCCTCATCTTTTATTTAACATATTTTTTATATATCAACGGTCAATCAAATCAAATATGATTAAAATATTTTAAGATGTAGAGTATTGATATCTGTAAAGCCAAACTTACTATTGATTTTAAAAAGTTAAAATAAAGCCTCTTGGAGTTTATTTTTAAGCATCGACTCTCTAAAATAGAGAACATCTTGTATTTAGAATCTCTTGAAGATGATCTCTTAAGTGGTACAAAAATTTGGGCAAGCAGTTAAAGAGGACAAAAGCTATACATTCGATCAGGTACTTACTGCTTGCATTAGATCATAAATCTCAGACTCATTCAGATTGGCACCGACTCTCTTCAGTCCTGTTTTGAGTTCTTCAAAAGTGATATGGCCGCTGTTATCAGTGTCTATCATCTTGAACATTTCTTTCAGGCCAGCAATTTCTTCTTCCGATAAGGACTCTGCAATTACCTGCAAAGTATGTGCATCTAAATTTTCTTACATCTAAATTTGTAAATATATAACTAAATATCTTTGTAAGACCTATACTTCTCCAATAGCAGAAAATATAGATTTAAAACCCCAAGACTTACTCTAAGAGCCATTTTCTTAAGTCTGTTCATCGCCGAAAATTGTTTCATGCGACTCAAAACTGCAGAGTCCAGAGGCTTGTCAGGAGCCACACCATCAACTTGAACCCAAGGGTGGCCTGCATAACGTTTAAGCATCGGGTAAGCAAAAATGTAAGTACATATTGTGTGCCACAGAAAGAGAGACCCATTACAATAGATTATTGACACTATGACTTTCACCCAGAATGACTCGGGGATCTAAAAATGCATCAACACAATTATTAGAAAAAATTGCACGTTTCAGAATTTAGATTTGGAATAGTGGTCTCAAAAACAAGAATAGATTACCAACTTATTTGGTCAAAGTTTTTTGCACCCCAACTCTCTTCCAACTTGAATCAAGCAACTCTCCATATACAAAATAATTTAAAACAATTCCATCAAAGATACTTACACAGGACTTCATGTGCAGTTAAACGCCGTTTGGGGTCTCGAACAAGCATTCTCCTAACCAAATCTTTTGCCTCTTCTGATATACTTGGCCAGGGATCTGATGCAAAGTCAAGTTCGCCATGTAGGACTTGTTCAAATATTCCTTGCTCATTTTCTATAGTCATTAAAGAACAGAGAGGCTACACTCATATCAGTACAAATTATAACATTAATGTAATGTTTGGTAAGGTGTTGAATGGTACTAAACAATATTAAGAAAGGAGAAGAGGCTAAAATCTTGTTCATAACAGTTTAATACGGTATATAAAACTTGCACATAATTCAGTGAATAGAAACTTTCACAATTCTCACCGGCCCAGAAAGGAGGAACTCCACTGAGCAAAATATAAACAATTACTCCAGCACTCCAAACATCGGCTTCAACCCCATAGCGCTTTTTAAGAACTTCGGGTGCGACATAATATGGACTGCCCACCACATCATTAAATTTTTCTCCTAAAAATTGATTAGTACCATTTCCTCGTCAGATAAGAAAATAAACCTAAGGAAAAAATACATGCAACACATGAAAAGAGAATTGTTACTTTTGAAAGTTGTATCAATATCTAATTCAAGGACTCAAAAGTATTTGAATATATATTCCTTCAGCGTGAATCAATATCTTAAAGCATTAATCTAAACAAATAAAGCATAAGCTATCTTGAGAACAGATGAGAATGTGAATGTAAAAATTGAGTGTATTTTTATTTGTACAAGGGTTGTAGTAAAAAACTTGCAGATTTAACCACTGTTCTTATGATTTATGTTGATGTTAATGCACTTCTGTCAGCCAAACCATACTCATATTCAGTTCATGTTCCTGAACTGGACTACAATTGGCCTGAATCCAGAAAAGGCCCCCAATTTTAAGTCCATTACTCGGTTGACTTTCTAATACTTTACCAAGTTGAGCAGAATTCAATACACAAAAGATGGTCATGTCACAAGTTGACACCTCGAGTAACAAGATGTGGTCAAAATTTATCACGGAATGTCTATCTAGTGAGCTTATAAGCAAATTGGGCACCTTCCCATTACAGGCCAATGTTAACAGTGGGTTCTACCCAAGGTTCTACGTCTGAGCAAACACCCCTTCTTGGAGGATCCTCGTCGAGGACGCGGTAATCCAGATAGGGCTACTTTCAATTGAAGATTGGTTCATGAACTACCCCAGCTGGAGAAAATGAACTGCCATGTTGGGTGAATGTAGTGATTGCTTGTGCGTCCTACATTGTCCATGGAAAGCATGCCATTTGGGCACTCCTTTTACAAATCAGTTTTAAGGGTGAAATAATATACTTGTAAAAGATGAGTGGGTAGTTTTGAGGTTTTATGTGCATAGTAACCAGTGACGGTATGATGTTGAACAATGGCATTTAGCAAGCAGTTGTTGTATTCCATTGCTAATTTCATCTCATTTCGATAAAAG
The DNA here is from genome assembly GCA_903798295.1 of Fraxinus nigra. Taxonomy (NCBI): domain Eukaryota; kingdom Viridiplantae; phylum Streptophyta; class Magnoliopsida; order Lamiales; family Oleaceae; genus Fraxinus; species Fraxinus nigra. The sequence goes on along the minus strand of CAIGRH010256772.1, from coordinate 14,972 downwards.
GCTCTAAACTGGACATATCATCGATTTTAAAATGGTTATTTGCTTTTGCTTGTAATTAGAGCTTTAATAGTCTATGATAGAGCCAAATGATACAATTACAGGTTAAGAAAGTCTCAAGACTAGTCTTTGGAACTATACTTCAAATGTAACAAGACCCAACCCACTTTAGTTAATCAACTCATACTAACTAACAGTGTAATACCCGTACCTATGGCCTAATTTTATTTAGGTTTGGCCCATTACAAAAAAATAAAATAAAAAAATACACACGATTAATATTTTAACTCGATCAGTTACATGAAAGCCCATTATGTGAAATGATAGCCCACATGTTTTGTTTTATTTTTCATTTTGGGCTTAAGCACAAGTGGTTAAAATCTTATTTAATTTTAATTAAATAATGGAGATAATGTTTTAATTTTATCTTTTTTAATTAAATTGAAATTTTAAATGAATGAGATAAAATCAAATTCCAATTGAGATAATATGTTGATTGTATATATATCTTATTTACTGTTAAAAGATAATTGAAATAATGTTTCAATTTATCTCTTTTAATTAAAATTGCAATTTTAAATTATTAAGATAATATTTTGATTTTACCTCTACTTTATTTAATTTTAGAAATTATGGTGATAATGTTTTTGTTATTTTAAATTCATTATCTTATCTCATTAACCGAAATATGGTTGAGATAATGATAAGATTTTATCATTTTTTTAAAAATTCAAAGTTCAATTGAATTAGAACTTTCAAAGCATGGAGGTCCCTATAAATAGGTATTATATGTTCCATTTTCAAGTACATTCATTTCTCTGTGAAATACACACAAACACAAACAGTAATACAGTCAAACACAAAAAGGGTTTGTACAAGCAAGAAATACTGATGGAGATCCTATTAGATATATCATATTATATGGAAGACTTTCCAAGTTAATACATTTTAGGAAAATCAATTAGGGATTTATTTTTTTTAGTATTTTATTAGTTATTTCCTAATTAAACTAGATTAGTTTAAACTCTATATAAAGATAGTCTTTGCATTGTAATACTTAGACTTGATTATTGAATAAACAAATATTTTCGCCCTCTAATAATTCTCTCTGCTCCTGTCTTTCTTCTCCCCTTTCTATCTCCATCTTCTTCTCTTTCTACCTCTCTTCCCCTTTCTTCCTCCTTTGGCTTCTACAAGTCTCTTTCTTTGTTTGTTGTATCCTACTTCAAATATACTATAACAGAAAGGTTCATAGTTTTGATATGATAAGCCAGTCTAAATAGCATAATAAAATAATAAATGCTTTCTGCTGAATGTATTATTACGCATGTATTGTCTTGCACCCTGCTATACATACGCAAGAAAAATAATTTGAGTGATGTAGAATATAATTGGCAGTCAACTATTTTGGCATTTTTCTTCCTCTTTTTTTAAAAAATAAAATAAAATAAAATTTATTACTATTTTTTTGTTGGTGAGGGAGTGACCAATGGTATAGGTCCACATTTTCAAACTTCTCACACTATAGTCAAATCAGATAGAACTTAACCACCAGGCCAACTGTTGGTGACAATTTAACAGATTTAACTTGTGAGTAAATAATAGACTCCAGAAACAACAAATAAATGCGGCAAATAGAAGTAGAAATAAAATTCAGGCTGCTATATTATACATTCTAGTGAACTGACTACGATTCATAATATAAAAAACTGTATGGAGAATGACCTATTAATTCAATCTATTTCAAAATGACTTGAACCATGTGAAGAAATATCACATAATGGAAAATGAGAATGATATCAAGAAAACACAGTTAATAAATTGAAAATATATGGATGCTTTGCTCAAGAACATACCAAGACGACAGTTCAATGATGAAGGAAACAAAATCGATTCAGAATGATTCATTATTATTTTGGTTTCATTCAAGCAGGCAGGTCCATATCTTGAAACTCATCACAAAGAACCAGAGGATCCAGTTGTTTAACAAATGAAAAAGCTTATAACACATAGGTATCAGTCACCGTGGTAGTCTTGTTAATCAAATTCCATACTAAGAGCATGTTTGGCTGAGCTTAAAGGTAAAGGTAAAAAATTACCTTTGCTTCCACATATGTTTGGATATATTACTTTTCTCTTACTTTTAAGTAAATAAGTTGCTTGTATTGAAAGACACTCTTACCATACTGTCAAAATATGTAGCTTTCTTCTTCCCAACTTTCACTAATAAAAAAATATTTACATGCTCTTGCATTTACAGATCAAACAGCAAACATTTCTAGAGTGTGAATAAGGATTAATTTGACACAAAAAATGCAAAAAGATAAGAATTGTATACCTGGCTTGAAGAATATCGACAATCCAAAATCAATTGTCTTGAGGAGTGATTCCTCCTCCTGGTCAACAAAAAGGAAATTTTCGGGCTTAAGGTCACGATGCATAACGCCCAAAGAATGACAAGTTTCTACAACTCCAACTATAGTCCTAGTAAGCTCAGCTGCCTTCCTTTCAGTATAATGTCCTCGTTGAATGATTCTATCGAAAAGCTCGCCTCCTGCACATAACTCCATAACAACATGAACGGCAACAGCATCCTCATATGCCCCTTTAATAGATATAACATTAGGATGCCCGGCTAGATGGTGCATTATCTGAATTTCCCTTCTAACATCCTCAACATCATCATCAGTCAATAACTTTCTCTTGGCGATAGATTTGCAAGCATATTCTTTGCCGGTCTCTTTTTCCACGCAAAGGAATGTTGTTCCAAACTGCCCTTGTCCTAATTTCTTCCCCAGTCTAAAAAACTCCTTCAAATTTCCAGTTTTCCTTTGCAAAACAGAATCAGCCCTGAGCCCTGCACTGTTACTCCTCTTCATGTGAGGAGGCTTTCTAGGTTTAACCAGCTCTTCTTGTTTTGTTTCCGGCTTTGGAATTGTCACTTGTTCCGGTGGTGTGTTTTGGACTGGCATAGGTGACTCTGGTTCTCCACCAGAAGCCAGTGTCTCGTTTTTAGAACTCTTCCCATCTACGGAAGGATCATTATTATCTGGCATTCGGGATCGCCACATGGCAGCTGAAACTGATTGAAATATACCATTTTTTGATATGTTTGGTCCAACACAAGTGTTACCCATCTAGTCCCAAACTCAAATCAATTCCCCCACAACCACTTAAGTTCAAGTATTAAGAACTAACTCTACCACTAAATCTTATGTTTTATGAGTAACGAAGATCTAATACACTCTACTGTGTATTCTTTTTGATTAATTTTTTTTGATTAATGAAAGTTTCCTGATTATTTATCAAAAAAATAAAAAAATACTGAACCTTGTAATTAACCCAGAAAACCAACTACAACAAACATCAATAGTTCTAAGTGATTTTCACCGACTTTGAAATCAACTAACCATATTAGAGAACATATACTTCCAACTTTCAACTACAACTCACATGAGCAATCAAGAAAGCAGGAAAAAAAATATGAAATAATATCAAGTTAAAGAAGTCAAAGGCGAAAAGTATGCATAGATTGAACATTGAACTGGTAAAATTAATAGTAGGGTAAACAGAAATAAAAAGACGAAAAGGGACAAGAATTTAAAGTTGCAAGCTTCAAGATTTCATATTCAGAGCAAAATTCTACTTTAGAAGAAGGGTCTACGAATATGAAGAGGCTGCTATACACCGCAAAGAAGAAAAAGTTGAGATCTTGATGAGAACTGGTCGAATTCCTGAATTGGTCCCTATTAATATATTATGAAATTAATTAAGCAAATTGAATAATTATATGCATTTTCATGTGTATGCTGTAAAAATTAGACACACTTGAACATAAAACGCGTTTTTGTCGGATATTTCCACCTTCAGTTTCTAGGTTGAACAATTTATACGTTTGCATATTTAAATTATTTTATCAAAAACGTTTTGTTGACTTATTCTAAAAGATTCATTGTTTACAATTAGGGTTATGGTATTGGTAAGGATTTTCAGGATGGGATGCACGAGATACGAATTACGACAAGAAATAAATTACCTATTATTATTATTTTGAATTTGTTAATTAAAAATCAACTATATTTCCACGATGGAATATGAATCTACAAGCAATTTATAAACACAAGTTGATCTACTACTGAGCTATTCCGAAATCTCGAGATAATTTGTTCTATAATCAATATAAGTTTATATTTGTGCTTGTAACCTTCCTATTGTTTTGCATTATTCAAGTTTTCCGACGTGAATTTCAAATTATTATTGAAATCTACTTGATAGATTTTTCTTATTTTTACTTCCTTCTATTTGTTCTCGTACTATTTGTTATTGTAATTCTTCATTGGCTCCACCAAAAAAAAAAAAGCATTTATTTTCACCGGCTCATCACAAATTGAACGAGCAACCTGGAATTCGTACCGTATGCCTGCCTTCTTAAATTTCTACCTACCATGCCAATTTTTGCTTAATAACCCCAAGCCACGAGTATTTCATCATAACGCGTTATTCAGTTTTTTTTTTTTTTTTTATTTGAGGCGAAGATTAATGAAGTAAAGGAATAAAAAGTATAAGCATATGCATAAAATATACACGAGAAATAATAATTTATTCATATTTTTTGTCTTCTCAAAGTATAACTTGTACAACAAGAAGTCATATTTTACTTAAAATTGCAGAATTAGTTGCGCGCATTGAATATATTGGTTCAAATTCACCTTATAGTTGTCCATATGTTGCGAATTGAAACAAATTATTTTACAATAGTAACAAATATTATTTTTGTTAAATCGTCAAAAATATAAAGCAACTTAGTTGACTTGAAGGATATTTTCAATATGGTATTAAAACAGCCAAGACAAAAATTTATGACTTAGGACAGGACGGTACTACTTCACGAGCAATAAATGTACAAGGAGTTGTAATAATACATGGAATCTCATCGATTTTGAACAAGCAAAAAGGCTGGCCTACACGACTGATTTCATAAATTATAGGATAGATTAGGTGCATGCAGCAATTGCACAAGGTCCTAATCCAGGATAGCATGTTTAGTCATGACTAGATAATATTACAAAAAGAAAAACAAGCCAGGTATTGTCCATTGGATTGTCTAGTATCGAGTATCAAATATATCCCGAGTGGTTTGTGGCAAGATGGCCGTGTGGATTAAGTTATAATCACGAGCGCCAACAAGGGAAATTAAAAAAAAAAAAAAAACCATCGTATTCATTTTCAGCACCAAGGACGTTCTTTGCGTGCATACATTTCAACTCTTTTTTCCTTCAGAGCTCAAAAGTATGATATATTGGTCACTATGGCAGTTTATTCAACGCATACCACTAATATCAATGTAGGAGATGATGAACAATAACCTGTGGTCTCTAAAATACACCATACTATCTATATATAATACATGGTGACTCAACTGCCTTGCACTTGTAATCATACATTAAATTAACTAACGAAACAATTAAGAAACGCGACATTGAGCGGAAAAACCTACTTGAATAAACTTCAGTCTGAACTTCTTTTACATTTCTATGTCATCCAGGTCAGGAAGGGGAAAACGAAGAATTGCAGCAATACCAGTCAGCTGAGCCAGCTCTGTTCTTCCACGTAAAAATTATTCCATAAGCACAAATAAATATGGATGCACAAAGAGTAATAGAATCATAAAAGGAAAGAAACAAAAACTGAAAAAATGAAAATGTGTGCATGATTTTGTGAAACCGGCTCTATAAATTTAACGAATGAAACCCCTTAATAGACATACTCAGATTCATAAACTGCCATAAGTTGCGAGAGCCTAAGAAACAATCTCTAATACAAGTCAGCCATAAAGCTTTTTAAGTTGTGGAGATGGAAAGAGTACGAAAATACTCACGTTCTCCTGAAACATGCATGGATGAGAAGATGTGAGCAGTGCCGCCTGAATTCTTCACCGAATCCACCAAGTTGACGTACTTTTGCCTTGTTGCTATATCTGAACTCCTGATAAACAAATAGGAAGTATGATTCCAACATTGCTCTTGAATGTGCCAACAGAAAATGTTTTGTCAACACCCAATTGTTCGTGTCATGACTTCTAAACATGTGCGCGATACACATGAGAAAATAGAACTATGAACTTCAGCATGACATCAGATATGTAAACCAACTTGATGAATAATGACTAAGAAAATGAAAAATGGCATAGCCAACACAATAAACTAGGGAATTTTTGGTAAGGTAGATTAAAAACTACTGGACAATATTAAGGAAGAAAAATAAGCTAAATTATCTAATACTATTTACAAAACGTGCACTAAGACTACTTACTTGAAGAGCTCATCAGTAATGAGAAGTGTCTGGATGGCCATACGCTCATGGGCAACTTCAACGTGCTTTGGTCCATAGCAAGCACGATCAGGATCCTGTACAATTACATCATCTTGGAAAAATCAAACCAAAGTAACTTCAATAATGAAGAACTGGTTCATCTACATGCCAAACATACATGTTCATGGGCATGAATGCAAACTTAAAATATTTCTTGATGTCAAATGGGTATGTCAATTCATCAACAATCCATTTTTCAATGTAAAGTATGTTTAACTATCCAAACATCATCGGGCCCATTTTCCAATACAAAGATATAAGAAGTAACAACCTTTTTCCTTGATACATAGTGATATTTGCGGGCCTTCAAGTATCCACAACATATATGATGCTAGGTGGTTCATTATCATTCTCGTGTGAGTTTGGTCTATTAGCTCATAAAAAAATTTGAAGCAGCAAAAACTTTTCAAAATTTCGACCATGTGATTAAGACTCAATTTAAAACCAATCTTCGAATTTTTCGAACATATAATGGGAGAGAGTATTATTCCTTGATTCTAGGGTCATATCTAAGTGATCATGGGATTGTACACCATAGCTCTTGTATAGATACACTTAAACAAAATGGTAGCTAAGAGGAAGAATAGGCATCTTCTTGAAGTGGCTAGATCTCTAATGTTTACAGTGGCAGTTCCTAAACATTTTTAGAGGGAAGCTTTTCTTACCGCTACCTACCTTATCAATATGATGCCATCAGGGGTCTTGGATTTCAAAACAACACTTGACACTCTCAAAGACATACACACCATCACAAATTATTTCTTTCCGCGAAAAAACACATGAGGAATCAAAATCAAACATTTCATTCTATAGGTCCATTCCCTCAACCAAACACCCCCTAAGTTTAGTCTATAGATATTGTGATTTGGCACAAATAAAGAAAATAAAACGAAATTATAGATTAAGGGTGGAACTGACATTTGAAAGCATGGTAAAGAAAACCTCAAGTGCTCGAACCTGCATTGAGATGAAATAAAAAATAAAATGTTCTTTAAAGGTCATATACGAATAGAGAACACTAGAACCTATACAATAAAAATTAAGAAATCAAAGATAAAGTATACAGAGCCAACACAAAAAGTGAATTGGGAGCATTACTACCTCTTGTGCAGCTTTAGTATCTTTTATCATATTCATAACATTTGGAGCATCCAAAACCTCTCTCAAGCTATGCCTGTGTACCAAGTGTTGAATGGTCAAATTATAATAATGGTTTGCTTCTAGCAACTTTAACCTAGGAGGATGAGACTAAGAACATTGCAACTGGAGAGAAAATAAAGACTTTTAACACAAAACAAGGAAAAAAGAAAAAGAATCAATTCAAGGATTTCTAAACATGTAAAAGCAATGAATAAATAATAACCACCTGAATTGTAGAGGAAATGCTAAACGTGCAAAATAGAAGAGTTTGCTGAACATAAAACAATAATGACTAGTTTTTCGAGGACAAAAAAATCTATGCCCCTATTTGTTGTAGATTTTTAATGAGATTAAAATCTCAAGTCAAAATCAACAATTAATTTTAACCATACATTTAATGGACCACAACTTTTCAACCACATATTTCATCAACATCTATCAAAATCTACTAAAAATCTTATTTTAATCTACAACAAACAAACAGGAGCCATATGTACAAACGGATACTTTTGAAATGGCATGTAAACAAGGAAAAAAAAAAGAAAAGACAAAAATTTATTGGTCTTAAGATATCTTGTTTAATATAGTCATATTCGTATAAAACGTACTCATTTTAAGAGGAAAAACAAATAACTAGTTCGCAAAAATCTTGTTGACTTTTGAAAATGAGAAAATTGGTTAACTACAAGTATACTGAGTACTGAGTAAAGGCATGCAACACTTTTTCCAAATCCCATGCACTGATGAATGTCAATTCACTTTGTAACTTAGTTGTTTGCCCAAAGCACACGTACCCCGGTATCCTTGAGCATAAAAATCAACAGGTGCAAAATTGACTTTGCAGAACAAGAGTAAGACAGTCACAAATGCATCCTCAACACAAGTACGTATGCTCAAGCTTCCAAGTTTCTTTGGATGACTTTAGTTATTTTGGTAAAACATCTCTATGTGAATTTGTCTCCTTGTTTCTCATATTGTAAATCATGTCCCATAACACCAACAGAAAAATTGACACAACACATAACTTCATTATGATTGAGTTGACGCACAGGTTATGATGATTAAGAAGTAAATTCAGCTTTTAGTCCCTTTAGTCATTTCATCATTCTTTTTTTTCCCCCATGGGAGATGGAGAATTGGAGAAGTAGACCACACCTTAACAGGTGGAAGAGATGTTAAATTTCTCTGCTGCAACTGTCAGCGGCACATAATTGCAATAAGAAGGTGGATCCAGACCATGCTTAGTTTAGTTAGCCTCAAATGAGAAAATCATTAAAAAATCATTGGCCACATGAGAATGAATCATGCTGACATAGACACTAAGAATGAAAAATTTATAGAAGATTGTCCCTATTCTTAGATTCTCAAAGTCCTTTAGTAAAAATATATCGAGTCATCCACGTGCATTACAAACCATTATTCAAACAATTGCATCGGACACAACCCCAAACTGTTATAAGAAGTCAACAATACAACAGCAACGGAAGATGGAGAGAGTGAAGAGACTAATATCATACTTGTATCCAGAGGTGGTATGCACAAGAATTATGCGCGACTTGTTCTCAATGATAGATCTCAATTGCTTCCTTTCTGCCTCCAACATTAAGTGCCGGTGAAATTGATCCTGAACACAAAGGAAAATAATTTCCAAATCTATTATTACACCAGGTAACTTAATTATTACTTCAGCTAAATACTGAAGAACTCGAATGATGACCTCGAAATAACAAAACATACAATAAGCGTATAAGCTAAGCTTGCAGATTTAAAATGACAGACCTTAGTGAACCCTGGACTTGCAATGACAGCACAACGAACCACCTTGAAATCAATGTGTTTAAGGAAGGCCTACGAGGGATTGAACATAGGTTGATAATCATTTATAAATTCTGTATTTATCTGGAAAAAAGAAACAAAAAGCAAACACAAACAGCTTAGGGCTGAGATAACCTGTAAGACATTATCAAAAAACTTGTTCAAAGCCTGTCAAGAAACCAATTCCAATAAGTGTTCCATTTAGAGTCTGTTGCCTTAATTAAACAAGCAATGTAAAGAACAACACCATTCAGCCACTAATAAACATACTTTATCATAGCCTGCTATACCAGGTCCGTGCTTGCGAGGTATTGAAGTCTCTATGCGAGAACGAGTGGTTGTCACACTGTTGGCACATTAACCACCATTTAAATGTTAAATAGTGAAGCTAACATAATGTACAATAAACAAACTCTAATAACATTTCCATGTAGATGCGGAGGATCAATCTAGATCACCAAAATGTTATTTGTCACATTAAAGTCCGTCTCTAGGCCTACTTCGAGTTTTAAATTAGGATATTATTCTTTTTGCAACCAGCTATAAGCACCATTTACGAACTTCAATGGAGAACTTCAATGGACCATCTTACACGAAAACTTCTGAATTCACAGAGAACATAAAACTGAAAGGTAAAATTTCCTTCCAAATTTTACTTAAAATAACCAAAAAACTAAAATTATTAATCAGGTTCTCATACACAATAAAAAGTTAAAACTCCTTAGAGGGCACGGTGTTAAAGACCCAAACCAAAGCAACAAACACCTAATCACTTGCAATCATAAGTCCACATAACCAAAATTCAAATAGTAAATCTTTGTGAACCAGATGCTCAAATATACTCTAGTTTTAACATGGATGTATCCACCTATCTCTGACAACTGTTGCACACAGACCAAAATGATGGAATGTCCAGTTCAACTTGTACGTAAAATAACCAAATTTATAGGACATATTTTGGAATAAAGCAGATCACACCGCAAAATTCTATGTTCTTAGTATAAGAAATCTTTATCAGGTCTATTTCCAGTTGATTCCTATTTCCTTCAATGAAGTCTTTGTCAGAAGCTAAAAATGATAATCCAGAATCCAGCTACAGAGGAAGACAAATTACAGAGAAAAGCTTAACTTGGAAACTGACTGTGAACCATCTACAGAACATTTCAAATCATAAATAGGGCATACTATTGTGATTACTCAATCAAAAGTAAATCATAATCATATATTCACAATGTGCTGCAGTACCTTTTTCCAACAAGTAAAATATGAGCTAGACCTTCTTGCATCAGTACAACAGCCAGATCAGCGCTCGCCGTAGGATCTGAGGTTATTTGATTGAAATGCTATAATTAACAAACTTGTAGTCAAAACTGGTTTATGGAAATGTGGGAATGCATAACCAGTCTACCTAGGATGATGTAAAGAAAGAACTTCCCGGATAACTACACAAGTTGTAACTGTCAGTCCAAAATCATCGATAGGCCCCACAGGATCTTGGCAGAGTATTGCCAGGGAAACAGATGAGATGAATTAAGCCTGATATCATTTCTTTATTTCTTTATTTTCTCTTTTTTCCTTGCGTAAATAAGAGTAGTGTCACATGGGAGAAAGGTTGTAGTAGACACGCTTAAATTTTAGAAAAACACGAAGTGCGCACCTATCATGGATAATGGATAGCACAGTATGAACATATATTATGGGTATCCAAAGTATGCCATGATTATTGGTTGCCTAGATGCCTCACAGTATATTTTTCCAAAACTCTTTCACACTGTTGTTAGACTGCTTATCATCATATTCTTCTGCTACCTCTCTTAAAAGGACACAGCAAGAAGTTTTGGAAAGCCGCGCCTAGTGATAGGGAATGGTAGGGATTAACTTAGATAATCCATTGGATTAGCAAAGCTGAATTTGTGCAATCTAAAACTGAGTTTAAGCCCAAAGTTTCCACAGCATAACTGGAGTGGAGAACTTGATCCTCTATCTTCTCATCAGAAGCCAAACACAGTACTGGTCAACCCACATTAGTAAGTGGTAACCAAGTGTGGCAACCTCATATATATTACAATCCACTTCCTCCATTTAGTCTAGTTTCACTCTTCAATGTGGGACTAAAGATAATTAATAGTTCTTGAGTTCAATTTTTCTTCCCTCCTTTATTCTTATTGTTAGTTAGATGTGAGATTATAGTTAATGAATAGCAGATGTGGGATTATAGATAAAGAATAGCATACATTATGTCATATTTCCCTTCCTCTTTACTTCTATTATCCATTAGATGTAGAGCTTATTCAAGCCTCTCCATAAGATGTTCAGCGTGCATCAAGAAAATACTTTGCTATCAAGACTATTGAACCCCTTCTGTCTTCATCTAAAACCTTAAACGGTTAGAGAGAGCCACGTGTGCATAATTTAATTTTTCCTTTTAACACGCCCCCACATGTAGCTGGGTTTCATTTTTTCCCAATAGCTTATTTGCATCATTAAATGCAGCGAGACTTATATTCAAGATCTTTGCTTGATCCAATTTTAAGTTATAAAAGAAAGTATTGAAAGATAATTACAAAATCAATTATTAAGGAAATAATCCCACAAAATTGGGAAGGTATCATGGACATAGCTTGAACATATCCTCAAACTCGATGGTGTTGTTGAAATTAATTTGAGTTTCGGAAATTAAATTGATTAAAGCAAAAGGGAAATATCATGGACTTAGCTTTAACATCTCCTCAAACCCTATGGTATTGTAGAAACCAATTTGAGTTTGGAAATTAAAATCTATTAAAGCAAACAGTCCCTTCCAATGTTCAAAAGATGCTCCAGAATTGCAATGTTTGCCAACTAGTCCAACCAAAAACCCAAAAGCTGGTGCGAAAGAAAATCATTATCCAGGGGAAACAACAAAGACAATCGAACATATCATAGAATAGTAGAAGGGAAAGAGGAAAATAAAAGAACACAAAAAGATGGATAAAGAGGAGAGAGAGTTAACAATAGGGGGGATGAACAGGCAAAGAGAGAAGCACAAAGTGGAGAGGTTAAATTGCATTTTTATTCAGTAATCAAATCTAACTATTAAAATTCATAAACCCTGTTCAAATATGATTTCAACTAGTCTATAGGAAAGAAAATAAGGAAATAAACTAAATGAAAACCCTAACTTGAGTCAAAATAGAAAATTATAATAAACTAGAATACAAGTAGTCTAAAGTTAGCAAGTCGTCAATATCATATCTATTACAATCCCCATCAGGGACACATCCCACAATTAAAATGAACAAGGTCAAAACTAGATCATTGTGCAGATTATCACATCTAAACCTGCCCAGGTTAGAGCACTATGAATGTCCATGAACTGTACCAGCACTACACTCGTTGATGAAGAAAAAGGCTAGCCTAACAAGAATCCAGGCACCAGAGGAGGATAAGACAAAATACGTAATGGAAATTAACGTGGTGGAAATCAAGACGGGATTTTCTTCCAAACAGTTCAACAAATAAACAACGAACCAAGTAAAATTTAATAACAAAGATTTTAATCCACAAAGGCCCAACCAACAGACTTGCCAACCTTGACAATTTAAATTGGTTAAGAAAGTTTGTTAAAGATACGAAAAAAGGTACGGGGACAAGGATAAATTGATGGGTTTGGCTAAATTTGGGTTCATTCGAAGCAGCACTGGAATCATAGATAGATTTCCTATATTGGCTGCACTTTGCATCAATTTTGAGTGGCTTTATGAGGCTATTCAATTATGTGTTGTATTTTGGATCTTTGGTCTTTACCTTCACCTTGGAAATAATTAGCGAATGCACTCCAAGCAAGCAAGAGCCTAAGAAATCACTGGATTATGCCCAAACGAAATCCCAGCAAGAGTTGTACGCCACCAGAAACAAAGTTAACACAAAGCAAACCAATACTTAACAGGGGTAAAGATGAGTAGTGGAAAATCGAATAGGAACAAAAAGAAATAAAGGAGGACGGACGAGATGAAAGAAGATGAATGAAATGGTCGGACGAGTGTCACAAGGCCACCTTTTGCAGATTAGAGACGAAGATTGTTTAACTCAAGCCAAATGGTTCTAATACCATATTGAACCATGTCGTCTAAAAGATCATTTAAATTTTGTCTTCAACACAAATGTTTGTGCACGTATTTGATTCCCCTAAGTTGTGCTTCTTTATCTATGAGGTCAAATCTTGTACTTGGTTTGTTCCTTGATGCTCTGGATACCATCTTTAAAGAGAAAAGTATAGGTGCAATATGTAAGGTCATCATCCGTGAGCTCAGTCAAATGTAAAATACACGACACGAGAACTTAAATGAAATACGACATTTTTCATTGTGTTTGGATAAAATTATAATGTGAGTTAGTAGAAGTTGTAGATCCTACGAATGTATCGTTAAAATTTATGTTTGATTTTGCAAAGTAGATTATAAGTTACTTTTAATGTTATCTAAACATAGACTTTATATAAAGATAGATATAGATGCCCAGCGATACTATGGGCCATGTCAAATTGAAGAAATAAATATCCAAAGCCCTTGCATTAGCTTGTACTCCACATCCATAACTTGTAAGGTTATTAAAACAGAACATAAATCATTAACCGCCGATGTAAAACTCAGTTCCTTTAATATTCTTAGATGTAAAAGTGGAGAAAATAGGGAGAGAATTTATTTACTTTACATTTACTACTAAGCGCTTCTTATCTTAATTTCCAAACTTAGGTGAAGTTTTAGGTTATCTCTAATTTTGGACATAGTAAGAATTTTTTTAAAAAAAGGAGTTTTACAGGGAAAAGAAGATTCTTAAAACAAAAGAGTTTATTTTAGGAGATTCATTAGAAAAGAAAATAATTTATTTTAATGAGATAGCAAGAATTAAGTAATAGCTTTTACAATTGTGCCTAAAGCTGAAGATGAAAACTACCTTTACCAAAAGAGAAAAACCAAAGAAGATGAGAATGGCATAAATATGGAGTTAAGGATAGCTGCATACCGGATGCTTGACGGAGCACCTCCAAGGCCAGTGAGTCCCAAAACTCCTAGCAAACATCACAGACAACTCAAATAAGAAGCCTAATTGGTCAATCAACTCCATTTGATCTAGAGTGATAAGATGTAAATAAACAGCATTGGTCATAAAGTTGCCATCAACGTGGTAATATGGAAAACATAATTGATTAACATCCACAGTAAGTACAGTAAATAATTGACTCCTATAAGTATTACGCATTAACAGCCGTTCAGAATGAGAAGAAAATAAGTTTTGCACAATGTTCACATTGGGAAATGCAAATGCCAGACGACAAAATAAAAATTCATGGAGAAAGAATACGATGGATTTGTCATCCATCCAGTATCAAAGATCTAAGCTCCTACCTTCCATGAGTCACTTTAGACTACTTTCCTCCTTTTTAGCTTATAAACAGCCTAATACGCCTCAAAATGACTTTCAAAAAGCATCCCATCCCTTAATAGGAAGACCTAAATAACCTCACTCCCATTTGAAAACACTTTCGCTAACAAGATCAATTTCTCATTCCCACAGCCAGAAAAAACCAAAGGATGGAGGCATCAACAATAGTTCCATAAATGTCTCTTATATGGACCTAGTTTGCTGATGAGTGTATTTCACTCATA
>CAIGRH010256736.1:0-12248 GCA_903798295.1 Fraxinus nigra | reverse complement strand
GGTTTGATTATGGTGGTGGTGGTGCCGGAGGTGCCGGCGGTGTGTTGGCATTGTTGTTAGCTTGAGAAGAGAAATCGTGGGGGGGTGGGGGGGGGGGGGGGGGGCAGCAGCCTTTTTTTTTCTTTATAATTATTTTAAATGTAAAATACAAAGTTATCATTTTGTCCTTAATGAATTTGATCAATTTTGACTTTTTTGGTCAACTGGATGGAAATCGTCCATTTGGACCTTCGCTGCATATCTTTGAAACGTTTGGTACCGTGTGTAACACAGAATAAAAGTTTGGGCAAAATCTGTAAAAACCTGAAATGTTTGGTATCGTGGCTGCAATTTTCCCATAAATTAAATAAAAAAGCTCGAGCTTTTTTGGGCCCGAGCCAAACTCGACCAAAAAATGAGGTTCGGCCAGAGCCTCGACTTGGTGTAACCGAACCCGAGCCAGGTCCGACTCGAACTTTTTCCGAGACGTCAGAACTTTTTGGTCATACTCATCCCTACATTCATCCAATTGGAATTTAAGTGTTTTAAAGGTAGGGTATTTTATAACTTATATGAGTATTGTTATCTATAAACAGTACTTATCGATTATCAATGATATAATATTAATTAATTTAGATTAAAAATAATTTAAAGTCGTCTAAATATCACATTGCTACGGTCAGCAGCAATGGTGAATAGTATTTTTTGCTTAAAAAACTTCAATGAGTACTAAAATGTTGCAGTTTTCAAAGAAAAGTGTCTTTGACTTTAAATTTTCCTTCAAAAATAAAAAAACGCTAGAAGGTTTGGTTCAGACGTCAGTTACGTATTTCCTCTATCTTGTTGGGTGGAATTAAAATTTGATTTTAATTTAAATCAAATTTAGATAATCAATATTTATCACATTTTTTTATGGTCCACATTTTTTCAACCACACGTTTCACAAATTAAAGTTACCATTTTGTCCTTAATGAATTTGATCAATTTTGACTTTTTTGGTCAACTGGACGGAAACCGTCCATTTGGACCTTCGCTGCATATTTTTGAACGTTTGGTACCGTGGGTAGCACAGAATAAAAGTTTGGGCAAAATCTGCAAAAATCTGAAATGTTTGGTATCGTGGCTACAATTTTCCCATAAATTAAATAAAAAAGCTCGAGCTTTTTTGGGCCCGAGCTAAGCCGAGCAAAGCCCGACCAAAAAATGGGGTTCGGCCAGAGCCTCGACTCGGTGTAACTGAGCCCGAATCGAACTTTTTCCGAGACGTCAGAACTTTTTGGTCATACTCATCCCTACATTCATCCAATTGGAATTTAAGTGTTTTAAGGTAGGGTATTTTATAACTTATATGAGTATTGTTATTTATAAACGGTACTTATCGATTATCAATGATATAATATTAATTAATTTAGATTAAAAATAATTTAAAGTCGTCTAAATATCACATTGCTACGGTCAGCAGCAATGGTGAATAGTATTGTTTGCTTAAAAAACTTCAATGAGTACTAAAATGTTGCAGTTTTCAAAGAAAAGTGTCTTTTGACTTTAAATTTTCCTTCAAAAATAAAAAAACGCTAGAAGGTTTGGTTCAGACGTCAGTTACGTATTTCCTCTATCTTGTTGGGTGAAATTAAAATTTGATTTTAATTTAAGTCAAATTCAGATAATCAATATTAATCACATTCTTTTATGGTCCACATCTTTTCAACCACACGTTTCACAAATTTTCATCACAATCTAAAAAATCTGATTTTAATCCAGCCAAACACCTGCAAATATTTCACTATACATTTCGATTCCTCGTCCGTTTCAGATGGTTCCATTCCATGGCATCGTCTTCATCTTTCCGTTATCAGACAGAACAGCCAAAGTGTACAACTAATAACTGCTTCCATCATAACCGAATTAGGTCCTAGGTAGGCCAGCCCCACTCCTCAAAAAACGAAGGTTGTCGTAATCTCCACTCAAACCCTCCTTCTTCTTACAAATCCTTGCACAGCACAGCACACCACTCCACCAAAATATGTATACATATGCATATACATGCATATCTGGGTCCTTGTCTTCTGTAATTATGATGATTAGTGTGTTAATTTTGACACTGTTTATATCAAGAATCGAAGCATCGTCTTCGCCATTTTTGTTTGGATCTCGATCCATTCTGCGATCATTCAACGATGCTAACAAAAATGGAGCTGAAAAGCCGGACTACGCAGTGGATATAAACGCCACGAATTTCGATGCTGTGCTCAAGGAGACCCCCACCACTTATGCCATTGTTGAATTTTTCGCTCACTGGTCAGTTACCGTTTTTTTGGGTTAAAGTTTCATTTTTTTTTTTTTTTTGTAATTTAATGGATGAACCTGTTTTTGTTTTTTAACTGAGGATCTCTTTTCGATGAATAAAACAATTTCTTTAAAGTTCATTTTTGTAATTTAATGGATGAAGCTGTTTTTTGTTTTTTATCTGAGGATATCTTTTCGCTGAATAAGACAATTTCTTTGAACTACTGTTGCTGGGTTCTCTACTTTTTTCCTCATTTTCTTATAAATATTAGTGTCTGAGAAAGTTAGGTCAATGATTGTATATATTAGGGTAAGACGATCTTTTGATATATGACTACTTCACAGAATATTCATGTCACAAGACATCAGATTTTTACATGGGTTACCAGAATTATTACTAAAAAAGCTTTTTTGGAAATAAAATTTGGTAATAATTTCTTTAGTGTGTTGTAGATCTACGAACTGCGCTTGATTTAGAGTTTTAAGAAAAAAAAAATTGATGGTCTTTTCAAATACTTGGACTGATCCTTGCAAATTTGAAGTAACATTATATGCTAGGAACAAAATTATCAAACAATTGCCTGTCTCAGATTGAATTTACTTAGTTTTTCTCGTTGTTTGTTTGGTAGTGCTTAATAGTAAGTTGTGGTTCTATGAAATGTCAAGATAAAAAATACATTTGACCAACTTAAATTATAATTTAAGCTTTGCCAAACATGATCTTAATTTGGATTTAAGTTCTAAAGTTCTTTGGACAGGTAACATATTTTGATTTGTGCTTGATCCATAAACCATATTATCTTATTGTCTTCTCTGGGTAAATCACCGAATGATTGGATGAGGTTTTTGCCTCCAAAGTATATTGTATACTTTGGGTTAATGTTGTCAACCATTGAACGATAATAATTTGAGTATGATTTAACCTAATGTAAACTACAATATATTGAAGTCCTGTTTACAATAGTTCATTAAAGTTCAAACATGGACTTAAGTCAATAGGCAGCGTAGAATAGATACATCTAACTAACAAATGTTGGAAATTAGGAAAAGAATATTTCCACCAACATAGCTCATGTACAAGACATCAAATGGACAGGGAGAAGACGAAATAATATGGGGCACAAGATATACACTTTAAAGGAAATGCAAGTAAATGAATATAATTTGGGTAGGAAAAATTGGAATTATAAAAGTAGTTCATAGAAGTTAATGGTTTAGGGAAAGGATTATATTAGTACTTGTTTGAATAAAATTACAATGTGACTACAATGAAAAGGATTAGTAGTGTAAGATGTTTTAGGCTGAATGAATTTTCCATTGAACACGCCTACAATTTATAGTTACAAATAATCTATATATGGAAATTCTATATATAGTACAAATATATTTATGTGCAAGAATATGCTCGTAATTTAAGTGTGCAATCTTCTTCAATCTTATGTAATCTTCTTCAATCTTAACAAGTATGTCTCATGAAATGTGTGGATATTAAATGGACAGTAATTGTTAACGTGCGATTTAAAATTGATGCTTGATTTTGACTTAATTTTTAAAGATTAATTTATTGTTATCCAAACAAGCACTTAATGGACTTTTGTAGGAGAGGTGCCAATTACTCTTACTATCACATATGCTCTACCAATGGGAAGAAATGAGGCAACAAACATCATATCCGGGTAGATATTGATGTGTTGATTCAGGAAATCCTTAGTCACATAAGATCTTTGTTCGGACTTGAACTTTCGGATATGAAAGTATGTAGAACTTTTGACTTTGGGGATTGTTATAAGTTATGATTTTGGACTTTGGGTTATCTCATGAGTTGGTGTTCGAGACAACAAATTTCAAAAGGAGAGTTTCATCTTGTAACTTTTAGAAAATGGCAAAAGTTTAGTAAAAAAAGATTTTATTCTTACTAGGAAAGTAGAAGGGTCTTTGTGTAAGGATTTTAAGGTAATTTTTAAGTTCATAGAACAAGATGGTAAAACTTGAAGAGTGAAGAACAAGTAAATTTCAAGGATAAAGTTTAAAAGGAAGAAAAATGAGTTTTAGACAGAGATAGCAACACGTTGAATGAGGTGGCTACTTGCATTCAAAATATGGTACAGATGTTGACAATATGCTTAACTTTGTAATACAAGAAGAATCCTTGTCTTTAAAGTAGGGGAGGCTCTGGAGAGGACGAAGATGAGGAAAAGAATTCATTCGGATGGAACTCTTGATGAAGTGTGGAATTGTTTCGGTGGGGTGAATGTTTTATTGTTGACAATTACTCAATGAGATCTTAAAAAGACCCCAAATGAATGGAGAGAGAGTGTTATGGTGTTCATAAGAATAAAGGAGATATTAAAATATATTACAAATTAATAGGTATTGAAATAATAGGTCATTCTATTAGTAGAGGGCGATGAGCATATATTAAGGTTTAATTCAAAGGTTTCGTGGAACTAGTTCAACCTTATGCCAACAAAAACTATTGTGGTTGTTATTTACATGCTTAGGAGATTGATGGACAAACATAGAAAAGAAACAAATCTTGCTTCTAGTTTTATGTTTGAGTTTGCCAAAAAATGCTTTAGTAGGTGCTATAGAGAAAAAAAAATTCTCTTAAGATATATTAATATTATTAAAGATATGTAAAGTGAAACACTTACGAGTGTGATAGGTACCGACACTAGGAGTAGAGAATTTCCCAACAATTTAGTCTTGTATCAAGGTCTACCCTTGTGTATGTTTTTCGCTGATGACATAGTATTTGTTAAATAATAAATAGTATTGTCGGGGGTTGAATTATAACTTAATCTTTGGAGAAATTCAAATGTTGTAGTTAAGTAGAATTAAGGAGAGTACATGGACTATCCTTTTAATAATAGTAGGAGCAAGTATGATAATGAAGTGAAGTCAATCTAGAGTGTTGTCCTAAAGAAAGATGGCGCGGAAGTGGAATCTAGTTCTTGTGAAACAAGAATCTTTTTTGAAAAGCTTAAGATTTGTAATAGAATAACTTGAATAATGAATTTGATGATTACAAATAAGCTTAACCCTTTTCTTACATAGAGAAGAGAGAATCTCCTAATCCTATTAGGCTAAGAAAAAGAACCAATCTCCTCACAAAAGAAAACTAATAACCTACTCTTAAATGAAGTAGCCCATAAAACATTTAGTACTATAATCCTTGAAATACTAAGAATCCTATTAGGTTGTCCTACATCAATGATTGTTTTCAATAAGGCGAACTTGAAGAGAATGTAATGCCTAACATTAGAGCGGGTGGATGAAATGGTTAAGTGCTATAGAAATTCTATGATAGAAATATCTCTAAAAGGTTAAAGGAAAGTGTAGGAATAATTATTAGATCTGCTATGATTTGTTTACTAAGTGCTAAATTGTTAAAAAAACCAAATGTTTTGAGGATGTCAGAATGGATGTGTGACCATACTGGAGTGGACCAAATAAGAAATGAAAATCTACACCAACAAGCAAAGATGAGATCAATTGTGGATGGTTGTGGTAGGATATGCCCCTCTTTCACTAGAGTGATGTGATAATAGTAGAAGGGGTAGAAGTGTATACTAATTTTACTTTCAGATATTGTATATTTGCTGTATGAGAATATTTTTTGTCTTTCAAGTTTTCATTTGTTGAATTCTGAAGTGTTCGAAACGTATTTGGGCAGTGTTACAAGTGTAAAAAATGTTGACTTCATCTTATGTACATGTTTGTGATTGCAGGGATAGTAGTCCATGTCTTTGATTGTTTTTAGAGTGCTTCCATCTAGTTCATGTGTGATGCCTGATGCTTCCTTGGAAAATGATTGTGATTCTTAGCCTATGTTTGGCTCATTTTTATAAACTATTTATACACACTTTTTTATCCACACATTTTGAGGGATCCACAAGTTCTACCCACTTATGCACCACTTATTTATAACTATTTATAATTTAAAACGAATTATAAACACTTCCAAACACGCTCTTAGTTTACACTTGCAATATTAAACAATAAATAGATTTACATTTTGTGAAGTTAAGAAGTGGTGTAATCAGAAGGAATAGTACAGAGCATTAAACAGATGTGGCAAGCCATGAAATTCTGGAAAGGGATTGTGGAGTTGATTGACACATGTTTTTTACTTATAAGGAGGAAAAAGAGAAAAAAGAGAGTTGTTGGAGGAATTTTTATAGGAGAATAAACAGTTACTGTACTTCATGGTCATGACTGAAGTTGTGGATATCTGAAAAATATAATGCTAGGATTTTACTTATCCGAGAATAAGTACAATGATCCTAACGTGTTATTTCAAAGTCAAAAACTGAAATACAGTAACTTAAGCTTCCTTCCATGCATCTGGGCTTTCTATTCTTACCTGGCAGAGGTTTTATGCTAGAAATTTTGTCAGTATATATTTTATTTTACCGTGTCTCCTTTTTCTTCTT
Organism: Fraxinus nigra; assembly: GCA_903798295.1. Lineage (NCBI taxonomy): Eukaryota > Viridiplantae > Streptophyta > Magnoliopsida > Lamiales > Oleaceae > Fraxinus > Fraxinus nigra. The sequence goes on along the minus strand of CAIGRH010256736.1, from coordinate 5,547 downwards.
TGCTTTCACCACAAAATATCTACTGTCAAAACTGAATAAATTTAAGATGAGGAACTCATTCACAATTTATAATTTGATGAACATGCATGTGCATATGCTAATATCTGGTGACAAGTTTAAGTTTTGTAGCTGAGACATGTTAAATTAGCTTTGCACAACCATCAAAGATTATAAAGGAATTAGCTGCATTTTACCGCACAGCACATATAGTATTCAACACTCTACAAAATGACCGCTCTGTTATAGAGAATGATAAGGCATGAAGTTAAAATCCTCTCTATGTTTTGTGTTTGTATAATCGTACTTACGTCTATATTAGAATTTGCATATATTTATGCACTTATATAGGAGTCTAGATTAGTTGTTGATGTGAAAGTGACAGTTAATGTAAGTTTGGAGTTTGCCTTTGAGTACTTATGCTGAAATCTATGATACTTTTGTAATTATACTTTCTATTATTGGTCTTGCAGGTGCCCGGCTTGCAGAAACTACAAGGTTTATTTTAATTCATCTTATATTGTTGTTTGCTATCTCATAATTATGTTTCTCACAGTTAAATATACAATTTGTCAGACACATTATGAGAAGGTTGCAAGGCTTTTTAATGGAGCTGATGCTGTCTATCCGGGAATCATATTGATGGCCAGAGTAGATTGTGCTTTGAAGGTAGTCATGCTCTACTGCTATATTTCCCTACTTGTATTCATGAGAAGACTAGATCGAACAATATTTGTAATCTGTTCTTGTTAAGTTATTTAAAAAGCATTATGTAAAACGAATGTTCAACATCTCAATGTAGAGCTTGTCTGGTAACAATTTTTTAAACCAAAAAATCAATTTGTGTACCGGTTTTTTCCACATCTTGGGCCCCACCATGAGACAACACAGTCAAACATTTTGGCTAAATAGTGCATACAACGGTCTGAATTATGCTTAAAATTTTTACCAGACACAGCCGTAAGTTGTTATTTACGTAAATCAGATTCTTCTCAAGAAAAACTCCTTAAAAAATGTTGTGTTTAGAATAGTTCAATATTAGTGCCAATAACTGAACATTTTAATATATTATAAGTAGAGTAATGATAAACAAACTAAAGACTATACGAAGTTTCTTCACATGAGTGATGGAAGACTAAGCAACTTTCATTTGGCAAGCAGATAATTGTAGTAATCTTTTCTTTCTGTACTGCTTATTTCTTTTATTTAAGTCCAAAAACAGTATTGCATTCCAATCCTCGAAGCTGATTTTTTTCCTTTCCATTCTATTTATTGACATGGAAAGGAATGAGTACATTATAGAGACTTAATTGGTCAGTTAGATATTTGAGATCCCAAATCATTTCATTTTTTGAACATGTAATCTTTCTTATCTCAAGTTACAGTTTCATGCATGACTGTTCGGATCTCCTCCAACAGAAATATATATGGTACAAATATATACGTGAGGATATCCTTGTAAGAATATCCTTGTAATCTTCTTCAATTCAATTGTGTAACATCCTGTTAACAATATCTTGGTTCAAGTCATAGGGACGTGACAAAAATTCATAAGGGATAAGAGGGCAGATGCTCTCCCGAAAGTGGATAGTACGTAAGAGATCCTAAGTTACTAAGTTAAAGTTAACTTATCTTTATAGGACCAGTATAAAATATGTTGTTAGTTTCATTCTGCCTATTTTTGCTGTATGCATTGTGTCTTTGAGGCAAAATTTTGATAAGCATTGATCAACATATCTAAAGAAACAAAATATTCTTCTGAAATTTCCGTTTCTTTTAAGCAACTTAGAAAACACTTCTCTTTTTGTTACTTTTCACTATGGTCATGTAAAAGTTTTTGTTTGATACCCTCTCGAAGTGGTTGAACTTCAATAGGAAAGTAGATATTTTTTATGTGCACGTGAAAGAAAGAGATGAATATACTGAATACTTTCTTAATTGACTGGGATAGAGATATTTTCTAATCTTGAGATGAAATGTTGCTATTTGTACTTATACCCTCTTGAAGTGGTTAAACGTCACAAGGAAGTGGTTATGTTTGGTGAGAGCAAGAGAAAGGGATTATTGAATATATATTTTTTGATTGCATAAGCTAGAGATAATTACTGACCTTGAGATGACATGTTGCTGCATGCCTAAGCTTGGGTGTTTCATTACATCTTTTGTTCATATAGTCCTATCATCTTCTTCTTTATTTCTGCCAATAACTTTGCTTTAATTCTTAACATTTATAAGAATTAATGATATTGGTTTATCATCCATTTTATTAAATTTCAGTATTTTTCTTTGTTTGAGATCTCTTTGCTAAATTATAGCTTAGTGGTGGTTCTTCTTTTTACTTGCTTGGCAGCACAGATAAATACCAATCTTTGTGATAAGTTCTCTGTCACACACTATCCTATGCTTCTTGGGGGCCCACCTTCTAAGTTTGTATCTGGGAGTTGGGACCCAAAGCAAGAAAAGAGTGAAATACATTCTATTGATGATGGACGGACCGCTGATCGCTTACTAAACTGGATAAATAAGCAAATGGGCAGGTATGGAACATATTTATGATTGGCTTGTACCTGTTCTATAGGTGGAAGTCTCTCCTCATGATCATATCTTTTGCATGCTCGTATTTAAAGATGGCCTCTTAAGATGCATGAATAGTTGCACAATCAAAGGCATTGTTCTATTTTCTAGTAAATTCTTGTTGGGTACTGTATGTTTCTAGGTCTATATTTGGAACAAACATTGGCATTTTCTTTTCTTTTCTGTACCTTTTTTCCCCTACCCTTTATATCTTGCAGCTCATATGGATTGGACGACGAGAAATATGAGAAGGAGCATCTTCACACAAATATTTATGACCCTGGACAGGTACTTAAGAGTGCATGTATTGGATTGCATGTATTGAATTCTTAATTTTATGCATTCAAATTTTCATTATTATGTAGCATTCTGACTTTATTCAACTGTGTGTGGAGAAAGATTGCACGTGCTATATATGATGTTGAAGAAGCAACATCCACCGCCTTTGATATTATTTTAGAGCACAAGGTGACCATCCGTATGTTTTATTTTTCTTTTTCTGTTCAATATTATTTCTTTCATAATTTTTTTAGAGCTTACTTCACTTACCTTTTTTATTTATTAATCTTGTGCAGATGATTAAATCAGAGACCCGAGCATCACTTATGAAATTTCTTCAGCTTTTGGTGGTTCATCACCCGTCGAGAAGGTTTGGTGCCCACTCTTTTTTCTATTATTGTTTGTTGGGTTTCTTTTATCCTCATCATTTTGGATTTTGATATTAGGTGCCGGAAGGGAACTGCAGAAATACTTGTAAATTTTGATGATTTGTCAGCCAACAAGGAACTTGCCAGTCTTAGCCAAAAAGGTGTACTTGGGAATTATCAAATTTGTGGAAAAGAAATTCCTCGTGGATATTGGGTGTGTATATATCAGTTATCAATTACTCCCTTCCAAGTTTTCTACATTCCATTAAGAAAATAGTTTTCACTATATTGTTCCTTCCACTATTGAATGTGAACATGTGGTTTGCCACGATAAATGAATTAAAAATATCAATGGTATCTACTTTGGAAGGAGGGGGTTGGGGGCACACAAAGAAACGAACTAAGAGCAGGAACTTCTGGGTTTCCATTGAATACTTTTCATTACTGAGCTGTTATGAAAAACTTATTAAGTTATTGGTTGACTCTGTCTGGTTGCCTCGTTAAAAGGAAATGACAAGCTATTCATTCCGGAGTTTTGTCTCTGATATTTCTTAGGACAACCATGCTTGCTTGCTTAATAAACAACGATGCAACCAGGTATTTAATAACTGAAGGAGAGAGTAGTCTTCAGCCTTGTTATTTACATTACATGCATGCCAAGCAATCACATGCTTAAAATTTTTAATTCCACCGTTGTGTTCTATTTGTCTATCAAAATATAATATAACTGTGCTATATTTAGCTGAAATATCGTAACTGTGCTGAGTAAATAAATTAGCTTCTGATCATTCAAATCTGGCTATGGATTTTCTTTTGTAGATCTTTTGTCGTGGCAGCAAGAAAGAGACTAGAGGTTTTAGGTGAGGCACGTTCAACTTTCATTCATTTCAATATATGCTCTGTTCTTAATTTATTCCCCACATGCTCAGTCTACTGAAGTAGGATTATAACATACTTGGAAGTAGATGTTTACAATTCAACAATTCCTTAAAATGTTATGTGGCCATGTCGTCCTTGAGACCCTTTACCCCATATTTACGCTCAGCACAAAGAAAGTGACCTTTAAATTGAAAAGTGAATTTTACTATGCAGGCATGAATTCTATTTAAATGGATTAAGCAAGGAAGTTTTAAAAGTTTTAAACTACAAGTCATCTTTCCAGTGTGAGTCTCATCATCTTCGAGAAAATGCAAGCGGATATTAAAAGGACCCTGTTTGAGCCCCATTATCTATAAAACTCATTTTTCCCCAAACTCATTTTCAACCACATTCTCTCAATAAAATAATTTTGCATGTAAACCCAAATTTTTTCCAACTTTCTAACACACATTCTTCAAAAAAATCACTATTACTATACTCATTTTTCACAAAAATAATGCTCAAACAGAGTCTAAATATTCTTTAGCTTAGGGCATGGTAATTTTTGGTATTCTGTTTGCCATCTGCATTTGTAGAAGAAATAGTAAGAGATTTGTTCTTCAAAATCTAAATGGGAAGTAGTTAGTAGCTTAAACCAATTTCCCCTTTCGGACACTACTTCAACATTATTCTTAAAAGGACCTCTACAGCTACTGAGACTGGTTCAGTAAAGAATGTCAGTTTTTGGGCTGAGTAGTGTGGCTGCACTTTAATTAAGCTGCATATTGAAGTCCGGAGGAACTTTAACATATAAACTTTCTATGAAGATAATACCTAAGAGACCTATCTTCATACACTGCATTTGATTCTTCCTAGTGTTGTTTCCTCATCTTTTTGGTGGATTTATACTGTTTGTTTCATTTCCATACTGGTTATGGTGGTATTGGTGATTTGATGAGGTAAATGTTTTATTTTGGGAGCAAGAATCATTACTTGGTTAGCAGTATGACCAGATGCGCTGAAACCCTAGAGATGGTCCCCCCACCCAACCCAACACAACAACCACCCACCACCTAACCCTACCACCGCCAGCAACTTTACCCCACCCAGACAACCCAACCCCACCGGCCTCACGCCACAGATTTTCAGCCAAACAGCCGAAAACCACTCTGCCCCACTCCATTCCGACGTTGGCGGGGGTGTCCGCTAGTGAATCAGGTACTGTTAGGATTACAGAGTGGGGCTCGAGGTTGTCGACCTCAATCTATATAGGGAGGTTTGGTGCACTTTGGATGGTGAACATGGTCGATAAGTTGAGAGTGGCTAGTAAGTATGAGGATTTTGTGTCCAAGTTTACCGAGTGATCACGAGCTTTTCTGGCACAATGTTGTGCAAACAGCCGTGACAGATACTTGACGATAGCTCAGTATAGAGATAGGCGTCGGATGGGAACTGTGATGATTCCGGAAGG
>CAIGRH010256682.1:9298-28034 GCA_903798295.1 Fraxinus nigra | reverse complement strand
TCTCTCTCTCTCTCTCTCTCTCTCTCTCTCTCTCTCTCTCTCTCTCTCTCTCTCTCTCTCTCTCCATATATATATACGATCTTGGTGTGTTCTTGGAAATTTTGATGCGCGTACAAGGAGAGGAAAAAAAATTATGTTCCCATTTTATTTTTCTACAGCATGGAGTCAAGAACGCTGTTAGAATAATTGGTCAATTTTCTTTTTTCTCAGGGTTCAGTCATTCTCTCTTGGCATAATCCTCTCACTCGTATTTGGATCAATTCCACGGCCATAAGATGAAAACAGACATAAAATTTATAACATTGGATAGTATAAAGGCATTCCCATGTTTTTAGACTGGTTTCATCGTTCGTTGAACTAGGAAAAAATAACGAGTCCCGATTAAGGATTGAACTAAAGTCTAACCAAATGTCAAAATTAATTAAATAAATAAATTTACATATACCAATTATCACAGTCAAGCTGATCAAACCGGACCAGCTTTTCCGTAAATTCATCGTTACCCACTATCAATTTCCCATTCACTCCCGCAACAATATACTAAAGTATGCTTCAAGTCTGCTTTGATCCCTAACAATTTTTGTTATATTTGTTTAACTTTTATGGAAGACTAAGACTACGTACACTTCTTCGCGACATGGATTCTACCTACCCGATCAGATTTCTGAAGTGAAACTGCTTTGAAATTATTGACACAACTAACGACAAATTTTGTCGGAAAAACGATGAAGTCGTGTAGAAATTCAAGATGTGCATCCTTGGCAATTGAAATAAGGTACATAGATCCGTAATGCTCAAGTTAATTTGTCTTCTTTTTTATTTAATTATTATTTGCCATCGTTTCAAAGAACTTCGAGAAAAAAAGTCTTAAAATTTTGAAATATTAATGCTTCCACAAAAGACGACTAATTTATATTTTATGCATTATGAAAAACGAAATGAACACATCTAATTTAAAATATTTATGAAATGTTTGATCTAAGAATTAAATAGTATTGGATAGTATTAAGAATAAAGAATCAAAATTTTGTTCAATCATACTACATACCAAACATTCAATTTCTATTGGGTGCTTGAAGCTTGTATAATCAAAATTTGTCCCATTTTCTCTGTCCCATCTCCCACAAACAAAGTTTTTTTTTTTTTTAATGAAGCGTGACGTGTTTTTTAGGTTCCACTAAGATGTCCTTGGACGGGGTTAGGATTCTCCTAATATGAAAGATGAAAGCAGTAAATGAGAAGGCACTACCTCATGTATAAATATGATAAAAAAACAATCAAATCAAAAGACGCCCTTGAATGTATGAAGATCATATCTATCAATCTGTACTAGAGTGTGAAGTCGTTTGAACAAGGCGAGAGGATCATACTCATATAGTAGCATCATTCTCAGCCATCTGTAGCAATTGAATCAGCAACTTGATTTTCCTCACAATAGACGTGCAAAATAAATGTCACAATCAAAGGAAAGAAGATGTCTAATATGTCGACGGTAACCTAGATATATCAAGTACCTTTACTACAAGTAATGCAATGCACTATTATTCACACATCTCATAGCGTATCTTTGAAAAGTTTTAATGGAAAAAAGAAATAGATTAGGGTTTGGCAAAATGGATGAACGGATCAATGTAAAATTCAAGTGCAAATTCATGATCATGATTTCGATATCACTTGTAAGATCGAGTTTTACCCACCTCATATAAAAATTAATTGGTCGTGTCCTAAGATTATAATTAACATTTTATAACATTTGGCCTCCACATGAGTGATCCAACCCATAAGCTTAAGGGCGTGTTCGGTAGAGATTAAAATCGAATTAAAATTGAAAAATTAGTCGTTATTGTTGACTTTTATTAGTCGAGTGAGACCCAATAACGACTATATTTTCAATTTTTTTAATTAGATTTTGAGCTATACTGAACACGCCCTAAGTACGATATTGTTGTTCACAATAAAAGTACTTCAAAATATGTAGTAAGAGTTCCAATTTATTCATAAAACCATCCTGCAAATCTGGATAGATTCAGCTGGTATAATTTTTTTTTTCTGTCATCTTTAGTGAAAGATTAAAAAAATAAAAATAAAATGCACCGTGACATACTACCCAGCCGGCAAACATGTCTAGTCAAGATGATAATGATAATGTCGGGACCTGCTTGATTAAAGTGCATGCATCAAAATGTACAAGCATTTGATGCGTGTTGAAGTTTGGTCAATGGTTACGCGGTCCATTGAAAGTTAGCTATTACATGGAAAGTTTGCATATTTTGGGTTTGAATTCCAAGTTTATGTAGAAAATTTGAGTCTCATTCAATTAGAGTTTGACTTTCATTCAATTAGTACATATAGAAATTTCAATTTTTTTTAGGCCACTTAATCTTATCCCTACAAATGTGTCATTGGATTTATAAATTCAACATCCGTTTGGTGCACATTTTGAGTTCAAAAATGCATTTTTTTTATGTGATGGGCAATATGTGGTTGAAAAAAAAGGAAAAATTAATGATGTGATAAAAAATATTATTTTATTGAAAAATGTGTGGCTGAAAATGAGTAGAAGAGTAAGAATGAAAAAAATAACGTCACTGAAACAGGGGCATAGTTCGAGAATTTATTGACCATTTTAACCTCGAAGATTTTCTACCTACAAATAATATCTTATATAGAAAGAAATTATTCTCTTATATCTTACCTTGAATAAACCAACAAAAAATTTGGACGAAAAATCAAGGATTATATGATCTCAACTTTTGCTTTTACCAAAGTTTGTGTGAATTGTTTACGAAGAGAAGAACTAGTGCTGGAGTCCCAGTAGGATTAGTCACGTGAGTCCATGTAGGATTTTGATACTTTTATATATGATTATTTCGAATCAAATTTATCTTAGAGTGTATTTGGTAGAGATTAAAATTGAAAAACTAGACGTTATTGTTGATTTTTATTAGACGAGTGAGACTCAATAACGACTATATTTTTAATTTTAATTGGATTAAAATAGGGGCCAAACAAGCTCTTAAAATGAAAGATGTACTAAAAATGTCATTTGGTCCACATTCAATAAACAACCACATTTTTCTTCGAACTTCTCGTACTTCTTGGACATAGTTGTCTAAATTGTGATTTTTTTTTTTTATTAATTATCTCTACATCATCACTTTCTCAACATCTGTATATTTTTCACCGAATAAACAAATGTCTATAAAATTTATCATCACTTTAGTCCCCTGACTTTTTAAGAACTATTAGGGAGTGTTTGATTACCTCCCTTTTTCCATGAAAAATGGAAAATATTTTCCATTTTCCACATTTTATGGTGTTTGATTGCAACATTTTTCCATGGAATTTGTTTTCTCTCCCCTTCATTCACGCGCCACTTTTCTTTGTTTTCCTTGAAAATGTTTTCTTTTGGTTTTGGTGGAATTTTGTTTTCCAGTTTTTTTTTTTTATTTTGGAAATTCTTTTAAACACAATGGTAAAAAAAATCTCACTTTTATTAACAATTTTCATGTAAAACAAAGCCAAATGAATTGTATTCGGTATGGTAAAACTATTTTTTTTTTCAGTTTTTTTTTTTATTTTTACTTTTAAGCAATTGGAACAAATTCTAGACCAAATGTTAGAAAAAATTATCACTTTAATGGACAATTTTCATGAAAAATAAAGTCAAACGGACATCAAACTTTTAACATTTTCCAGGTGGAAAATTATACCAATCAAATACAATTCACAATAAAATATTTTTTAGACAATTCAATTCTCTGTAAAATATTTTCTTTTCACCCATTTTCTACAATTGCAATCAAACGGACTAGTGATCAACTGTTCCTTGTCAAACGAGTACGCAACCCTATATTTAGTAGATATTAAAATTAAATTTTTAATAAAAATTAATAAAAATTAATGAAATGTGTAATTGATAAGTTGAAGGTCTTATGAAATATGTGGTTAAAATTAATTATTAATTAAAATTAAAATTTTAATTTTAATTTCTACCAAACATGGACTATTATATTTTTATCAAAATTTACTAAAAAGTTTTGTCACACAACCCCTTCATTTCACATATATGGGAATAGGAACGTACCCTAATTTTCTCATTTCAAGTTAGGTACTCATTGGAAGTCTAGATCAAAGATGAAAGAAAATAAAGGAATTGGGGGCTTTATGATTGGAGTAAGAGGGGCATGGTTGGTGGGGGACCTCATAGGAAGGGGGACGACTCGTCAAATTTAGCTATATAAACGAGTCGAAAAAAAAAGCTCGGGCTCGACTCGATCTTTTTTTGATCGATCTTTTTTAGGCCTGAGTCGAGTTGAGCAAATTCCGGTAAAAAAAATGAGGCTCGGCCCGGGCTTTTGCACCGAGCCTTAGCGGGCCGAGCCGACTCGAGTTTTTTTTTTATTTAGCTTACTGCATTTGCAAGTAGCTAAAATAGCTGCCTTGCACAATTGCAAGGCAGCTTATAAAAAAAAAAAAAATTTTTTTTTAAATGGTGGGCTCGGACGGGCCACTGGCCGGCCCGGGCTCGAACTGACGCCCAAAATGGGGCTCGGCCCGGGCCCGGGCCATGGCTCGATTACACGGAGCCTAGCCGAGCCAAGCTCGAGCTGTCCAAGCTTTTTTGTCATCCCTAGTCAAATTCACATAAAAAATTGAAAATATAAACACAAACGAAATCTTGAATTCCGTGTAGAAAGAATACGAACCACTTCATTTGAACCCTTTTTGTCCTTGTCTAGAATTGGGCTTTGTCCTTCATGGTAGACCCAGCCCATTATTTTGGACGCCGAGTCATAAAGTTTCACCCCACCCTTCTCTCTTTCAGCCCACTTTGTAGGGTTTGAATTGAGCTAAACCCAGTCGCAGCGGACAATCCCTAACTTTCTCCGGCTAGGGCTTTAAACATGAGCAGATCAGGCCAGCCTCCAGATCTGAAGAAGTAAGTATTTTTTCCCGCATTATGTATTTATCGTCGTCCCCATTTCTGTACCTTAAATATATTCGTGCTAATTATAGTTACTTCTGTAATTATTTTTGTTATTAATGATTTATTTTTTTATCATAGGTATATGGACAAAAAGCTGCAGAGTAAGTGTTAACTGTTTGCCTCTTGTTCAAATGCTGGGAAAAATATTCAAATGCAGTGAATCATTATCAAATTTTTCGGCTTTTTTATGCATTATATTTTCATCTGAATTATTGTTATCCGTGTTAGATATCTAGTGACTAGTGATATGATTGCTAATTTTAATAATTATTTGATTTTTTTAATTCTCCAAGGATTTAGTTTCTAATATATTACGAACACACTTAAGTATTTGATTATCAGTAGCATTTGCTGAGAAAGTTCAAACTAACTTTAAACGGATGAAGAATATCAATAGACATTTTTTGGAGCACGAGATATGTATTGATGTGATTGACTTTGGAGAAAAATATCGACTTGGGGATTACATGTAGGAAAATTTTACCCATGTTCAAATTATACTGAAGACGTGATAGAGAAATTAGTAGATTTCTTGTTTTAGAGAAGAAAATTTTTTCGTTCTCCCTTTTTCGTTTTTAAGATTTTTTTTTTAAAAAAAATTTTCCATGCTATAGTATATTCCTTTGTTTCCCTCTACTTATTTAAGCACACGAAGGGATGTGACTACTTACTAGAATATTTAGATTAAAAATATCATTAGGGACCGCAGACACGGAAAATGAAAGGTTAGGGACAACATTGCTAAAGGAAATGAAGATTGAGCATGACAACTGCAATTTTTCCTGGAGATGGGCTTTGGAATATCTTTTTATTCCCTGCTTTCAAGGTTTCACATCTTTTGGGATGTTCCAAATTTTCCACGCACATAATGCGGCTTTAGCAGAGCTGGCTTTCAATTCTCATTTTTAAAATGACAATTTCTTTGAGACTTCAATTGTATTCATATGTTGTGTCAATATTAGGCTGCGTCTATCTCATTCATCTGTCTTAATGCTTTCAGAATTTTTGGGTGGTTAGATTATTACACCAATCAGTGGGACATCACTTGACAAATTTTCATATGGTGGCAAGTCATTAGTTTGTTTGGTAATGAAATATCTAGATGTCACATTGCTTCTAATTTAATGTAGTGTTTATTAGTACATAAGAAATATTATTAGGAATTTAGAAATTCTAATCTGTCAAATTTATAGTTCGACTTCATACCATACAAAAATGGTAACAAGCTCTTGTTTGTCTACTCCAAAAATTCTTTTTTTCTAAAACTCATTTTCAACCACACATTTTCACTATAAAGCCCTTGTTTGGGTTTCATTAAAATCAAATTTTGGAAAAAAAAAAATGTATTTTGGAATAGTGATTTTTTAAAAACGTGTTGTTAAAAAGAAGGAAAAAGTTTTGATTTTAATGGAAAAAAAAATAGAGTTCAAACATGGGCAAAATATTTGATATTTGGCACGTAAACTTAAAATTTCTATTTTTAACCACACATTCTCCCAAAAAATCACTATTCCAAAACTTATTTTCCCCATAAAAACTCTTTTTAATGGGCATTGAACAGCTGCTAAATAATTCCAACCATTTCATAATAAATTATTTGCTTCTAAATACTTGAGACATCTCACAATAGCATTATTGTAAATGTGTATTCCTTTTATAGACTAACTAATGGACCGGCAATTAAATTTCTATTTGTTCTATTTTTTTTTTTTTTTCCATTAGGATAATAGGTCTGTCTTTCTCTAAGTACGCAGGCAAGAAGCAGAAATATTTAATTTCCCCATAATTTCATTCTTTTGTGATCAACTCTGATGTCTGGTTCAAATGGTAGAATACTAGGAAGTCCAGTGAAATATTTGTTTCTAGGAGAATCGTCTAAATTTAGTTGTATACAAGCATTGTGTCTATGGATAAATACTTTAGAGTTTAGCCTCTGTCAAATTAAATCTTGTACAGCATGTCCTTTGTCATTTTGCTTAATGCAAGCTGCTACATAATGTTTCAAGAACACTTTACATTCTTGTTGTATCCATTTTGTATCTGTTGAGCACCACATTTCTGTTTCATTGCGCCAATTTTGTACTCTGTCATATTATTAAATATCCAGCATTTGGCATTTCAGTCAAGCTGAATGCTAATCGAATGGTAGTTGGAACACTTCGCGGTTTTGATCAGTTTATGAACCTTGTGGTGGACAATACTGTTGAAGTGAATGGCAATGAGAAAAACGAAATTGGCATGGTGGTGAGTTTGCTCAGCTCTTATCTTTTGGTGCTTCTGTCATAGTTCCTTCGTCATTTTGATCAGGTCTAACTTGAAAATGTGCATTTCCTTCTTGTTCTGCAGGTCATAAGGGGAAATAGCGTAGTCACTGTTGAGGCACTTGAGCCCGTTAGTAGACCACAGTAATTGTACATTCGCAATGGTGTAGATTCATGTAACTTGTAGCATATCGATATTTCAGATGCAGAAGCTTTATGATACCCCAAATGAACCTGATCTTAGATTTACTTAAAATATGTTATGAGAATTATCACTTCAATATTCGGTATTTAATGGCTCCTTGGTATTTAGGAGATCTCATGATGTTTATATTCTTCTCGATTATGCATAGTGATTTGTGGTATTATTGGCACCTTTTGTTTTCATTATTTGGAAATGGTTACTTATCAATTCTCAACCCTTTTTAGCACAGGACATATGCATTCTTTTATTTAACTGCAAATCGCGTTATTCCATCCAATTTTGCAGTTGATTTTGTGCATGTTAGAAATTCATTACTTTATTTTATGATTTATTACATAATCATTTTTAATTACACAGTCACATAATAAAATATTCTACACGTATGTTAAAAAAAATTTCATACTTTTTAATTACTCATTCTCCTAAAAATCACTAATCAAAACTTTTTTTCTACAATAATGTTTGTCAAGCAAGCTCTTAAGTGTAAAATGATGAATTTGTCCTCTCAAACAAAAATAAAACAAAAGCAAAAAAAGAAGAAGAAATAACAATAGAGTTTCATAACTTTTATAATAAGTATACACCCGTTCGACTCTAATTATTTCAAATTATAATGAAAGGAATAGTAATTTTTTGGAGAATGTGTGATTAAAAAATAAAGATTTTTTTTTTTTTTTGACTTTACGTGCAATGTTAATTTATTAAAGGATGTGTGATTAATGAAAAGAGAGAAAAAAATAAATTATAATTTAATGATGGCCTAATACGACTATAAATGGATTTCACTTAGAAAGTACACAAGAAAAGGAAAAAAATCATAATCTTTCCCACGCCCCACAACTAGCCCGATCCACCGCCACCACACCTTAAGATAAATGAAAGTGTATCTTGAAAACCAAAATTATGAATTAAAGTCAAGTTCGATAATAAAAAAATAAGAGGATGCGAAAGGCCGAAAAGGCAGGTGGCCTCTGGCGTTTGGGCAGCGAAAATCAGCCATCAATGGAAACGCATGGAGGGCACATCGGATTTTACCGAGCAGTATAGCATTGAACCATGTTAAAATATGTTTGGTTGGACAATCATGCCACATGTACATTCTTTTTTATACCATTCTTTCTTGATATCATATCATATGGCGACGTCATATTGGACGATTTTAAGAAAAATACACACTTTCCCGCCAACAAATTATTTGAAAACAATGGAGTGTCAAAAACAACATCAAACTTTGAGTGTATATGGTTGGAAAACATCCTAAGATGAAATTATTGGTGGAGTTCTATGCTCAAGTTCTTGTAGGTGAAAGACAATATTTAAGAAAAATTAAAGCAACGCAAGCAGGTCTAGTCCAAGGCAAAGCCAATTCTGTCGTGGGTTCTTTAAATAGCTTCCCACTTCTTGTAATGAATGCTTACAACATAATTGTACGGAATTATTCATAGTATTTTAGGCATTACTTTTCAGGATATTAATACCTAGAAATCTAAGTCTAAGTTGCTGGATTGTCTCATTCGCAGGTCGTTTAACATTGACATTTGTTTAAGGTTCACTTAAAATGAGTTTTTGAGATACAAAAGTTGTTTTTGACCTCGTTTGGTTATAGAAAAGTTTTTAGAGGAATCTGGTTCAACGTGATTTCCTTCAAATACTCTTTTGGAAGATAAAATTATTTTAAAAATTAGTTTTCAAATAGTAATTAAAACTACGAGAAGAAGAAGCAAAAGTAGAAGTCTTTCTTTGAGAATGCAGAAGATTTAATTGACCCATTCAAACTCCATTTCAGATGGTGAAATGATATCTAAACAACCCATTAAAACGAACCTGGACTTTACTTGCTTGCAAAAAAAGGAATTGGATGGATTCCCTGCTAAACACGAATTGCCGTTTTACGAGGTGATTAGCTTTTAAATGAAATAGTGGCTTATGATACGAGTACAAACATTTATGAAAAATATGCACATATAGGGCGTGTTTGATAGATATTAAAATTGAAAAATTAGCCGTTATTGTTGTCTAATAGTGAGACTCAACGATTATATTTTCAATTTTAATTGAATTTTGAGCGGTACCAAACAAGTTCATTCATGATATTCTAGTGTCTCGGACGTAGACGAACCACACCTGCTCATTCCAAACTTGGTGTACTGTAGAGAAATTCTTGGAGTTTCTATCATCTCCTAGTCCTAAGAAGCTACAGCTATTAAAAAATATAGTATTCATACAACTTATAAACAATGAGCAAAGACAGAGGAGGGGAGTGAATGATGATGGATAGGTTTCAACTTCCATTACTTTAAACAGACTCTACTAAAACCAAATTCTCAAGAATTCATATTAATTTACCAAAACAAGCAAGAAAACCCATTAATTTTCCCTCCATTTAAACCCATGAATCCAATCTTCACATACACACTACACAAATTAGCATTAAAAAATAAATGACAAGACATTCTGCATTCCCCACCACCATAAATGGCTTCACCTTCAAGCTCCGTGGATGACGGGTTGCATTCCCTTATTAACATTCATTCGGTAGATTTTTTCAGGAGAAATAATAGTACACGAGCACAACAGGATGTAGAAGAACAAGAAGAGGAGGGGCTTCAATTGTCTGTTTTGACTGCTTTGGTGACTGCTTTCAGGAAATCTTTGGTGGGTTGTGGCGCAGCTGAAAACTGTAGGGATGAAGAATTTATGGAAATAGGGCGGCCTACTAATGTCAGACATGTTGCCCATGTCACATTTGATAGGTTCAATGGATTTCTTGGACTCCCTCTTGAGTTTGAACCTGAAGTTCCCAGAAGGCCTCCCAGTGCTAGGTCAGTTTTTTGGTCTTCTCAACTTTGTAACGAGGAATTTATTTTGATACTAACTGTCATTTGAAAAATCAGGAAAAAAAAAAAAGATGATGATGATTATTTGTAGTGAATGTGAGCATGTTTTGGAGTGCTTATGAGGAAGCTTTTTCTCTAAATTGTTGGTTGCTACGACAAGCATCTCGGGCATTTTCCATATTTGATTTACGTGAAAAACTTTAAAATCGAAGAACACACAGGGCTGTATGAGTCTGTGTATAGAGTATTGGATTGCTTTTCCTTCTATTTTCTTTTAATCATTTGGTGTGTTTATTTGTGTGTGGTGATGATTTTTCTCAAGAATAATATTCTCAAATTGGTTCTTAATCTTTCCTTGTTGGAACATATGTCCTGTTCATTTTCTTGACGTTTTCTGG
The DNA here is from genome assembly GCA_903798295.1 of Fraxinus nigra. NCBI lineage: Eukaryota > Viridiplantae > Streptophyta > Magnoliopsida > Lamiales > Oleaceae > Fraxinus > Fraxinus nigra. The sequence continues at coordinate 17,343 of CAIGRH010256682.1, read as the reverse complement.
ATAGGAGTTGAGAAAATTTAATGAACTATAAAACTATTTTACAAAAGGAAAACCAGTAGTTGTTTCTTTTAGTTTTCCTACTTCCCTTGCATCTAAAGGTAAAACTTTGTCAACTCAAGTACCTTTTTGTATTGACACTTTTTAGAAACTAACACCTTTGTTTTGGCAATAATCCTGTTACTAAGGCGCAAAGATCTTTTCGATTTATCCTGAAAGTGGGGTAAAGTTTTCCTCTGATTAAGTTGTTAATGTGATTTCAATTTTGCTTTCTTTCTTATCTTCTGCTTCCAACCTGTAATTATGACGAAACAATGTACCATAAAAACTCTTTGTAAGTGTTTGATACAATTTTTTGTAATCGGTTCGTTGGGATATCACTTTAAAATTTTCCTTGCATTCTCCTAAGGTTTCTCTCTCTGTAAGTGGGAGAAGTATGGTGTGATCTATCTACATACCAATGTCACTGGTATGGATTTTCAGAAATTGAGTAAAGCAAAAGCAAAAAGAAAGACCTATTGTGCATAAAATTCTGTTTTTTTAAACTTCGAAAAGACGTGTTTTTAGATATTTATAATTTATAAATAATTATTCATCCACAAGTCGAATGTACTAAAATTTTCTTCTAGAATTATTCTATTTATACTAATGCCATAAATTCAGTAATCGAGAGTTTATCAATCAAGGTTTTCTATGGAAGTAAATGTAGTTAGCATCAATTCGGTATTTCCATTATATCATGTATCACGAGCTTCGGAACACTCATAATTTTCTACCTTAATTTGGTACCAGTATGGAACTACGTTCTGTTTCGTGTACATGTTCTTCTGTATTGCTTGCATTGGTGCAATATATAAAGTAAGGACCATCATTGGCCGGTAGTCATCACCAGCTCTCCTTTGGAGAGTTTGGTTTGTATTTGAAATTGACCATGAAAGAGAGACCAGTAGAAGGAAAACTATATCCCAGTTTACCCTTCTTGCCATTTTGTCTTCGTAGCTTCTCAATTCTAACCACCTGGTTTGACAGTTTTGAAATCAACGTTGTTTGTCAACGATTCTAATTACGTTCAATTTCTAGTTTCTGAGATTATCTTTCAATAGATTACTTTTATGCTTTTTGCATACTCCAGGTTTAAGAAGATTTCCATCTTCAGTTTCTTGACTGAAGTTCTTAAAGAGTACACTTTTTTTGGGGGAGCAGGCATATCTTTTGGAGAAAACCCTTTTTGCAACATACTTTTCATAGCATTAATGTTTTAGTGTTTTAGTAGGTTTGAGGCCTGAAAAGCCTAATAATTTTGTTTTTATCTATTTTCTTATTGTCATGGTATGTAGTGTAGATTATATGCAGCAAAATTCTCGTCAGATAACAGATAGACACTGCCCCAGTTTATTTCATGCCGTTGACTTCGATAATAATCTTTGACAGTACAAGAGTTTTTGGAGTTTCAACAGAGTCTATGCAGCTTTCTTTTGATTCCAGAGGTAATTGTGTGCCTACAATACTTCTGATGATGCAAAGACGCTTGTACTTCCAAGGCGGTTTGCTGGTAATATGACCTTGCATTATTTCCTTAGTTTTCTTTTTCCTTTGTGCTGTACTAAAATTCTAGACCAAATATATAACTAAAGAGTTACAAAGTCATTATATGCTGATACTGTTTCGAATCTGGAAAATAACTGATTTAGTGCACTCGAATTTGAAGGCAGAAGGAATCTTCAGAATTAACGCTGAGAATGGCCAGGAAGAGTTTGTCAGGGAACAATTAAATAATGGGAAGGTGCCAGACAATATTGAGGTTCATTGCTTAGCAGGTCTCATTAAGGTACTCTTCTGTGACTTGATTGTGCTGAATCCTTTCTTCATTACTTTAGTAATCAGAAAATTATAATGTTATGTTAATGCTTCCCAGAAATTAGTGCTAATACATCACTCACCAACCAACCAACCAACTTGTCCCTAAATGAAGTTTCCACTTTAGGGGCTTTCAGGCCTCACTGGAGATAGATCTAAAATTGATTGATGTTATCAGTTGTGCGCTTAAATATTTCGATATAATATTGCATCAAAATGGTTAATTCATTTGCATGTGGAAAATTTACTTCCATTAAAATTGTTTCTCAAAACAATTTATCTGCATGGGCTAAAACAGGAATATTTTGCCAATTATTTACATTGAAGCACAAGAACCATTCTGCTTCAATGCAATTGTTTTCTTTTTCATTGTTTTGGTTTTTTTAATCCACAGGCGTGCATTTGTGTAACTGAATATGCCCCTACCATATTAGGGAAGTTCCAACCTTTTAGCTTATGTATTGCATCAACTTCGAGTAATGGTGATTTGCAGGCTTGGTTCAGAGAACTCCCGGGAGGATTGTTGGACTCTCTCCCACCAGACGAGGTTATGCGGGCTATATCTGAAGAAGAGTGCACTCATCTTTTACGGCTCCTTCCACCTACAGAGGCCGCTCTATTGGATTGGGCAATTGACCTAATGGCTGATGTTGCTCAGCTTGAAGATCTGAACAAAATGAATGCACGTAATATTGCCGTGGTTTTTGCACCAAATATGACACGGGTGAGCAGAAATGTAGTGTCTCTTTGTTGACTAAATGTAAATAAATAAATACTCCCCTTCTCTAATAGCTTACACTTTTAAATGAGGTGGTTTAACATGCTATCAGGTCAAACATAGGTCCTCTTAATGAGAATTGCGCGTGACAAACTCTTAATGAGAAAATAGAATCTGGCATGCACGTGAGGGGAATAAATAATTTGTCATTTATCTAACAGCTTAAGCTTTTAAATAACGCGGTTCAATACTCTTGATGAGTGAAGTTTACTATACTTCAGAAAAAAGGTCTTTCTCCACCGAGTTTTAATGTTTTCCTCACACTTACACTAATTTGGTTCGAGGGTGCTAATGTTTGCTTGCTGCAGATGGCAGATCCTTTCACAGCATTGATGTACGCAGTCCAAGTAATGAACTTCCTAAGAACTCTGATAGTTAAAAACTTGAGAGAAAGAGAAGATCTTATGGTACAAACTGATACTGCTTCAAAGTTAGAGCCTTCTGAAGGAGATAATCGTGATGGCACATCTGAACCATTAATTAACGCGACCAATTGGGTAACTGTAGAGAACCAATATAATGTGGCAGAAGTATCGCCATCAAGGTACAGTCCAAACTCCTCCCTGGCTGAACTGAAAACTGGTAATGGGACACATGGGTTTCTGAGTTCTATCAAGAATATCCTTCCAGGTGGAAAATGGCATATGGTTGAAACAGAAATTCAAAGACTTGGAAAAGGTAACTCGTCAATAGGAAGTGAAGGAATCCCAAATTCAAAAAGCCCGACAACTAAAACTGGACAGTTGAGTAACTCAAACGTTAAAAAAGTAGCCGAAAGGATTATTCAGCAATCAGCGGTTCATGTTTCTAAGGATGCAGAAAAGAGCAAAGACTTAAAAGGATAACTAGCCGGATAAATTCACTAACAGAATGGGTTGAAGCATGGAGGTGAAGTTTGTGGTGTGACACTTTGGTGGACGATACAGGCATGAGAGAATTGCCGAACTATCAAAGGAGTCATTTACATTACGGACTTCATTTTTTTTTCCTTTCTAAATACTATGTTGTATACAAATATATGGGTGGAGTTATTCTCAGGCTACTATATATATTGAATCTCACTGTAATGAATCTCTGCTCAATCATGTTTAGCATAGTAAGACCTGCATTTTGAGTGTCATTTATTTTCACATGTACACTAAACTTTCTTTGATAATGTAAAAATGTTTCGAAATAGGTTTTTAACCTCCCATTAAGGTTGATTGGTGATCCAGAATTGGTTGGGCCAACAGTTTTCCCAAGTAGTTGAGATCCAATTTTTTTGGGAATTTTGACATGTGTTGCGTGAAGAATCTACAGATTACTTTTTGTAATTCTCCACTTGATAAACAGAAAATCACAGGGCAAAATTTTGTCAAAAATGGCAAGCTCCGAGGGATTTCCAGCCGCTGATGCAGAAAAAGAGTTGAATCCAGGCCAGAACAAGGATGCTCAGGTTGATCCCATTTCATCAGAAGTTGCTGCCTCTAAGGTTATTACATTTACAGCCAAATCATCGTTCAAATGGACTTTTGCAATATTAAAGAAGAAAAAGAAGCTCTACTGTATCATTGGTTATGATTTGCACAACGCGTTTTGGTGCAGGAACAATCTGAGGCTGAGGCAGCAAAGAAACATAAACAAGAGGAAAGGAAGGATTGCCTACAAACATTCAAAACTGCCATCATTGTATCAGGAATCATCGTGGCTGCAGCCGGAGCACTTTTCGCTCTCACCAAAAAACTCAAACAGAAATAGACCTCTCCATCCCGCCCTCAACACAGGCGCGCGCGCACACACATATTGATGTTATGATAGTATTCCCATACGGTATTGTTACTCCCATAGAATTTTGTGGAAGTATACCATTATTTTCGGAAGTCATTAAATTTTAAGATCATGCTTAGTTCAATACTATTATACATGTACAAATAATAATATTTCGACTTCTTTTTTCTTCCGTTCCTTGTTCTTTTCTAGTATTATCAAGATCGAATATAACTTTTCCTTCCATATTCTTGTCTAATATTGGTCAATGCTGCAAGATTGGGTTAATACAAGGTAACATTTTAAGAATATCTACAGTACGAAGATTCAAGTATACGAGTTGCCTGATTTCAATGTATTCAAAAAATGGCTCTATTTCAAGTGAGATGCCAATTCAACAATATTGAGTAGAGAACTTCTCAAAGATTACTAAAACCGAGTAAGCAAGTTGACCCCAGCAAGATTGATTCAGATTTAATTGTTTGGTTCGACCACAAGAGTTCTTGACTTGCGCTTCTGGCTTGTCTCGATCTGCTGCCGTAAGACGAATTTCTTTCTAATTCTTGTGTCTTGCTATCAAGGCTCGTTGATATATAAGAAAGTGTCTGGATGCTGTAAATCCTGCCTTGCCTTGGTAAAGTTGCCGCGAGTATTTGGACATCAAATTGATATAAGGATCTATTTGATAGTGCTTCAATTTCTTTTAGAAGAACTTTTTAGAGAAGTTGCTTTCGATTAACTTTATTTAAATTACTTTTATAAAACAACACACTTCTAAGAAAAATTATCCTAACATAATCAAAAATAATTTCTTAATTTGTAAGGCAACTTTTAAATTTTCAAAAGGCATGCCAAACGAATCCTATGTAAACAATTGAACCTTACATTTTAGTTATTTGCAGTTCGTAATATTGAAGTATGAACACGATTAAACCATACAAACCAGCATATGAGCAAAATCACAGAACTTCATCAGTGGGCCGTGGTATGTGGGCCGTGGCTTCTAACGTCAACATGGGCCAATCCGATGGGGCGAGCTTCTTCAAGGCGGGAACATTCACCGCCTTTTTCCCCCTCAATATTTTGCCCATTTCCTTTACAATTCAAGGGGTTTTCCAAGTTTCTGTGGTGGAACTGTTGATCAATTTCTGTAGAATCAAAGAAAAAGGTGACATCTGTAAGCCCTAATTTCTTAATCCGTTTTGCATTTCGTTTAATCACCTCCAGTACTTTTAATCATGATTAACTGTATGTTTAATTATGTAGACTTGAAATTGGATTCATTAATTCTAAATTTTCTTGACACTTCTGAAGTTCTGTACCTGTTTTTATTTTTTGGATTTTGAAGAAAATGGATACGTCAAACCCGGCTGTTTTCGTTAACGCGGAGCTACTACGGATGTACGTTGGCCGGAGGGTTCGAGCGGTGATTCAGGTGTTGAGATCTGACGACGGTGGCACGGTGGTTGGAAAATCGACGGACGATCAACAGTTGGTTATCAAAGGTCATCCTCCTGGACCTCTTTCGACATTTGTCGAGGTAATCGGCATCGCTGACAGTAACCAATCTATTCAGGCTGAAATATGGACCAACTTCGGCGACAATCTAGGTACGGTTTCTGAAGACCCTCTATTGAGATTCTGGTTATTCTTTTTTCTAGGTGGACATTTGGGCATAAATAATTTGGCATTTTCATGGATTAACGCCTTGTTGCATATTGTTGATTGTATGATATAGAAATTAGACACTGGTATTGGAGGGCTAATTGTAAAATTTATTTGTAAAAAGACTCCGGATAGCCATACGTCATTTCCCTTCTTCACATGAAACTGAATTAACTTCGTCTGGGTCTCAGATAAAATATTTCTGCATGTATGCATCATCTTAAAGCGCGTATGAGGCATTAGCTTTGAGTCTTTGTCGTCGTTCCACATTCCAAAGGAATTAGAAAGTACCCAAAAGAAAGAAGATACGCCAACAATGGTTGAAGGAAATTTTACAATGCGAATTTTCTGTAAGAAATTTGATGTTGGTTTATAAGTTGCTTTTTATGCGGACCAAGTGCCTCTTGAAATTTTGCTTGTGTACATTCAAGATGGTTAAAGTTCTGCTTCTACAATGCTTATGCTTTTGTTTGTTTTTTGCAGATACAGCTAGCTACAATCAAGTTTGCCAACTTGCCAATGGGGATTACAAACATCTCTTTATTTGAGCAGTTATGATGATCATGGTCTTCACGAGCTTTAGAGTAGCTTATGATCTTTCACAATCTGCCTCGTTACGTTGATTATGTGTGGATAGACATGAAATTAGTATTAGTCACTTGCAATTACTATATATCTGGAATTTATGTGCTTGGTCTTCTAGAGTCTTTAGTAGCTGGAGCTTCTTTGGTCTCAATTGTTGTACTGCTCTTCACTAGAAATCCTTTTGCAGTGCCTTCTGGTTATGGTTGTTGCAAATGGTGTTTTGTTCTGTTTCGATCTTGGCTTAGTAAACTGTATATTATTTTATCATATCACCCTCCCCTGCTATAATCCCCTCTTACCCATCCCATCCCATACTCTTGTCGACTGGCCCCGCCCACTGACTACCTCCCTTTCTAGATACTGTCAACTTTACCCCTCATATACTCTCTCTGTGAATCATCCATACTTTTCTGTTACATATACCCAGCCATTTCTTTTCAAGACCCACCCTAGTTTCACTACCAATCACCATCTCCCCAACAAAATGAATTCCCAAGTGAGTTACCATCACTTTCAGTTCTCATATCCACAGCATAGTCACGTAAGCCTTCATTTGCAACATATCACTGACCACATCCGCTACCTTTGACAGCATGGTGCCATATGCCACACAAATGATTGTTTCTCAGCATTATGGTCCTGATATGCTCGAAAATGAGATGTGGAGAAAGTTCAGGAGAAAGCATAGAAAAAGAGAACAGAAGAAAATGCTTTGGATACGAAGTGTTGCTATAATTGAAAATGCTTGAACTAGACTGAAGGCCTATTTCGGTGGATTGGCTGGACATCGATGTCCAAGCATTATAAGAAGGGAGACCAATCATGCAATGATCATACAGGACTTAGTTGAGCAATGATTTTGTGAAAATGCATGTAAGATGACCAATTAATTAGTTCATATTCATGTGTGATATAAGTAACTGAAGCAAGTGTGATGGTAGCTGTTCATGAACTAGTTGCATCTACCTCTTTCGATTTAGGGTCAGTATCAGCAATGCAGTTCACAATGATAAATCTCTAATCTGTTCTCGTTCAAAGATTTAGACAAATGTGCTTCTGAGATATTATGCCCTTATTATATATCACACACATTGATGGTTGGAAACACACCATCCGGCACAAAAAATATTGCAATTTACTTTAGCACAACGGATGTTGAGTAATTTTCAATCACACACGTGAGTGCACGCACCGGCATTAAATCTGGTGAAGGCAATCACAATGGTAGACCAAAAGGTGACACTAGATGAACATCATTAATTAAGAAAAGAAAATATACCATCTTTTAGTGTAGAACAGCATAATGTACATGAAGCACCATTTCACGATCTTCAAACTTGGTTTCTCATCTTATCGCCAGAACCTGTCTAATTTGCACTACTACTACTACTACTACTACAAAAAAAAAAAAAAAAAA